>KE157601.1:49819-80872 GCA_000411055.1 Leavenworthia alabamica
TTAATAGTAATAAATAAATTATAATCTAGTTTCTCATGAGGCCTATAATAGGGTTAAGGTCTTAAAATTAAAACCCAATGGGCCCAATTATTTTCCACTTTTTGTTTTTATTTTAATGTGTTTACTTAATAAAGTTAAACCAAGGCACAATACTGTTACCCACTTTCCCGCTCCTCTTCCATTGAAATCTCCACCTTCTTTTCTCCTTCACTTAACCGGTTCACTTTTTTTTTGCTTCTTCTTTTTCTCGTTGTTGCTTTCGTTTGAGTCACGATTTTCGAGGAGACGAAGTGGAATACGCCGCCCAAGTGACTATAAACCTCACCGGAGATGGACACACCAGATAAGAACCGCATCTCCGGCGTTTCGTTCTGCAACTTTGAGGTCTTCGCTCTCAATACCCCTTTTTAGTTATTATAATCTGCTTCTACTTTAGCTTTTTTACCTTCTCTCTGCATTTGTGGAGTTCGACCTAGTGAATCTGCATCTAGATGTTTCCTAAATTCGATCGTGTTCTTATTACTCTTTGCTCCATAATTTATATGATTTTTAAAGGTTTTAATTTAGGTTTTAGAGGTTTATGATCATTCTAGTTGCCCTAGCTTCTCTCTATTTGAGTTCGATTAGAGTTGTTCTTGTTCTCCTCCTAGATTAGCATCTTTTCAAGTATGCTTGAAATTGAGGTCACTGTGTTGCAAATGAGTTATAGATTCTCACATTAATCTCGTTAAATCTGCAGGATTCTCCAGTTTTTCAATATATTAATGATCTCTCTCCGATAGAGCCTGTAAAGCCAAAGAATAATCTATTCCACTCCTTGGCTCTTACATCTCCATCATCTCTATTTAATTCACCGCTGATAAACTCATACCGAGATTCTAGATTTTCCATCAAACGGTAACCTGATTTTATTGATTAAGTGAAAATATTTGTTGTTGCTTTTGTTAATTTGCTGACAACTGGTGGTATTTCTGGGTGGTTATGTTACCTTTTTAGGCATTGTTCTATAGATCTATCGAGTCCAGTAGTCCTCATTGATGAGACTGTTAAAGACTCACCAGATGGTCTTAAGGTATCTGGTTTATGTGAAGAGCAGCTAAAGTGTAGGTCACCTGAGCAGTTGGGAAATGTTTCTGAAACCAAGCCATTTAAGGAGCATATAAACTTTGCTATTCAGTTGGCGAATTCATTGAACGATACAAGGGATGTATGTGATATTCAAACGGCTTCTTGTGATGAAGTAAGTATAGTTGCTGAAAATGAAATAGGAAGAAGTGGATTCAGAGAGCAGTCTGATGGGTTATGTAGACAGTTTAATCATCCACTTGACTTTGATGCTGATTCAGATGAGAGTGGGTTTGCTGCAGAAAAAATAATGGTTGATGTTGCTGGTAACAGGAACAGTGAGCAACAGATTCCAAGGACTATAAATCCTAAATTTGATTCTTTTGCTTCCGAGCCTCAGCAGTTTTCACTTGGTCGTAATAACTCAGGGAATGTAGAAGAGCCTGAAGGTTCTTGCAGTGTACAAGTTGTAGCCGGAGTTCCAGACATTACTCTTAGCAGTTTATCCAACGCTGCAGCTATTGTTTCAAGTGCCAAAGCTGAAGACAAGGATGAAACAGACCACCAGCCCTTTCGTAAGGTAACATTTCAGCTGATTCAGCTGTAGGTTTTGGTCATGTGCATAAGTTGACACTTTATTTTAGTTATACAAATTTTGATTCTTCCATCAACTTCAACAGCTACATTTTCTTTCATTCTTTACACCTTTTTAGAGACATAGACTTTTCTTTGTCAGTTAAATTATTTGTTTCCCAGTTGCAAGTAGAATTATATGTCATCTGCTACATAATGAAATTGATTTACACTTTAATTATAACTGAGCTAATAACTATATATTGACTGTTGCAGCAACGAAGTGTACGCAGGCGCTGCTTGACTTATGACATGGGAGGATCTTACAAAAGGATACCTTTGCGTGATTCGACAAACGATCTTCCTCTTGATTTCACCTCTGTGGACAAAGCTCCTAGTCCACAAAAGTGTTTAGAGAGGAGCAAACAAGATGCTGATGAAATTTTATCCATACCAGAAACAATTGGCCTGCATTTGAATGGTCTCGTGAACCCCTCAGTCTTAAGTGATCAAAATAAATTAATTTTCAAAGATTGTCAGGTTTTTCTTAATGGTCCTACAGCATTTCATCATAATACTGAAGATGTTATCTTAACTCCTGTTTCCACGAAAAGAGATTTGGTAACCTGTGATACCAAAATATTGGAGGCTCCTGAGAGATCAATGGAAGGAGAATGTTTTGATAAAAACATGCCAGCAGAAAATAGGTGAGAAGATATTTCCTATGTTCCTATTATAAGCAACTTGTATATGGCCATGATTGCCAAACTTATCCTTGAAACACTGTTTAATGCAGGCAACTGTCTCAAGGACTTGATGAACTTGGCAACTGTAAGCGCTGTAGATGTAGGAAATCCAAATGCTTGAAGCTGTAAGTTCTTTTCTTACCATCATTCGCCGGTCATACAATTTTCAATTCCCAAGCGTCTGTTTTCCTGTTATTTGTTTTCTCTAAACGATATGACTAGGTTTCTATTCCTAATTTTCCGAAAGATCGTGAAAATTGCTAAGATGTATAATTATATAGTCTGTTACAGAATTACAGATGATGTTCTGTCTAGCTGAACTGCAGCATTTTCAGCTATTGTGTTCCAGGACCCTTTTCCAAAAGATCATACATTTTTCTTTGTCTAAAAAGCTCATGCCTTGTTTCAAACATCATTAACTGCATATTCTTACGATATCATTTACTGCTTTTTCCAAAGTCACATACATATCAACCTGATTTTTTTTGCTTCTTCTGTATAGGTATTGCGAATGTTTTGCTGCTGGTCTATACTGCATTGAACCTTGTAACTGCCAAAATTGTTTCAATAAACCCATTCACGAAGACATAGTTGTAAAAACTCGTCAACTGATTGAAGCTCGTAACCCATTAGCTTTTGCTCCAAAAGTGGTATCGAGTTCTGGTTCTGCTATACATATCTGGGTAAGATATATTATGAGAACAAAAAAGAATAATAGACTCTATTGACTTGTCTTGATTTGCTGAATAAAGCATGGCTGCAAGCCTGAAACTATATGTAACTGAGATTTTATTTTGTATCTCATGTGTAGGATGAGAACAGCAAGACTCCTGCTTCAGCAAAACACACAAGAGGATGCAATTGTAGGAAATCAGGTTGCTCAAAGAAATATTGCGACTGCTATATGGTAATTATGGTTTCACTTTTCCATACACTTTTAATTTCATTCTTCTGAACCATCGGATGTTACAATGAATGTATGAAGATGGGTGTTGGATGCTCATCGAGCTGTAGATGCATAGGATGCAAGAATATTTATGGTCACACAAATAGTAAGGATTCAGTTATCTATTGCCCTTTCATAATATAGTAGTAAGTGATTTATCTAAGATTGTTTACGTTATTCTCAGAGCAATGTGATGGAGAATCTGATGCGGTTACAATCAAAGATGAAGCTAAAGATAATGGTGATCATGTCTATGCATTGTAGTGTCTTTAAACACTAACAGTCCTTGGTTATCGTTCTCAGCCGAAACTAAGAGACATGAACTTTGAGACTCCTGTTTTGTATTGCCGCCCTCAGTGTCTGCTGTTGCTCGGATGGGTTTTGTTTGATCTAGTTAAGTATATATATAAGATATTTGCTTCGGATATGAATATGTCTATGTATATCTATTTTGCTCTACTCTTCTTTAATTTTGGCAGTGATTGTTTTTCACCATATAAATGTTTTGTTATGGTTCGTACAATACTTATCTCCTTTATATACTCCTCATTCAAATGCTAAAGTCAACACAAAATAAGAGAAATAGGTGTTTCATAAATTATCCAAAACTTGTACTGAAAAAAGTCATCAATACAACAAAAGAAAACTGAGACCAAAAGAGTGAAACCACACAAAGCATTTGGAAAAGCTAAAAGAAAAAGAGATCTCAAAACCAGTCTTTAAGCTCCGATAATTTCAGTAGGCTCTTCGACCATAGTCTCATCAGCTGGCCTCTCAACCTTGACGCCAACATCTTCTGCTGAGACATCACCGTGAACCTACACCAATTTAACCAAAACCATTCGATTAATACTATATATAATGGATGATGGAATCATAAAAAACTGGTAGTGTTCATTATTTTAACCTCCATGAGCTTGCCAAGGTCAAATTTGGGAGCCTTAAGGATCTTGACTTTACGGATGTAAACGTTCTGAAGAGGATAGATGCTTGATGTTGCCTTCTCAATTTCTTTACCAATAGCTTCAGGTATGAACTTGGCAACAAGCTCCTTAAGGTCACAGGACGAAGCTTCCTTAATCATGATATCCCTCATCTTCCTGCGGATCTGAGCAACGCATAAGACAACATGTAAATAAAAAACATTAATGAGGTGTCAACCTAATTTAGGGGAAATCAAATGAAGACATAAGCTCATAGTAAGAATCAGAGAAGAGAGAGACAAGATAACATCAAAGCTTTTTGAAAGAAGCAGAATAGAACTACTTAAACTTTATTTTCAAGTGGTTTGTGTCTATATACCTGACGGATTTGACTGGACTGAGCGTAGCAAGTGCGCTTGACCTGGTTAGCACGTCTCTTGGTGAAAGCAATACAGAAGAGCCTAAGAGTGTAGTTATCAGTGGTTTTAACATCAACATGACACTCAATCAAAGTCTGCCACTTTTTAACCAATGACCTAAGTTTATCAGTTGTGAAATCCATGCCCTACAGATTAAACCAGACAAAAAAAACATGTCAAGAGGAGAAACCAAAAAAAGAGTGCTAATGTTGTTTCAAGCAAGTGTTCTTTCTTCCTTACCCAGAATTGACATAAGACGTTCCTACCCTGGACATCTTCAGCTCTGAGACGGATCTTTCTGAAAGCATTATCCTCATCACCTTGAAGATCAGCAAGTGAAACTTCAAAAACTCTGTGTTTCAATCCTTCAGAGGCAATCTGGGAATAAACAGATAAGTTAGATTGACACAAAGATCAACATCATCAGTTTCAAAGTCTCAGTACGCATTAAAAACTCATAAATCTATGATTTTACGATAAATAATCTAACAACAATGAGACAGCTAAAAGCAGCAGATCAATCAAAGGAGGAAGATACATTACTTTAGTACCCTGAGTTCTGGAAACAAGTGTCTTTCCAACATTTCTATGGCTGAAGTTTGAAGGAGCCTTAACATCATACCAATCCTTCTTGGAGAAAGGATCAACACTGCATTCATTTAAAAAAATAAAATTTATCACAACTTCATGATTCTAATTATATATGTTTGAATGAGATTCGAAATACTTACGCCTTCTTCTTTCCTCCCTTCTTACCCTTGGAGATTCTCTTGTTTTTGCTGCAAAGAAAGCACAGTAAAAACTCATAGATCAGTTGTAAATACTAACACAGCTGAAACGATTCAAATTTTAGAGAAAATAATACCCGACGGCCATGGCTGAGGAATAAGATCAAAAGCTAATGCTTCTTACGGCGCTTCTTCAATTTAAACTCCCTTCGCTTTAGGGTTTTAGTTTCACACCATTAAAACTAAAACATAGTTTTGGGCTTTAAATTGACCCAATGATGACTTGATGGGCTTGCTAAAACGCATATACTATGGCCCATTCGAATTTTGATCCTAAATAAATAAATATAAGGAATTCATCCATGATTTTTAACTCTTTTGTTTTTTTTTCGACTGATACATATAACGAAACCAAACCTTATATGTTGTTCTTTAAAGAATAAAAAAAAAGTTAAATTTTAATTTGTTCAATCGGATACCAATAATTTAATTCGTTTTTCTTTTAGATAAGTTGTTTTTTGTTCAGATTAAATCAAGTTTAATCTGTCTTGACTAAAATCCAATATATAACTAAGAGCGAAAAAGAACAAAATTATAGGCAACAAAGAAAACAAGTAAACAAAAAGTCATTGACAATAAAAAGCTTAAACCGAAAAAAATGTGAACTCACGGTTTTCATCTTGTGATCTGAACTAAGAGATTTTCAAGTTTCTCAATGCAGAGGTGATGAGGTTTAGCTTAGCCGGAGCTTTTTGCTTGTACTCTTTCTCCAATGCAGTTGCAGCCAGAGATTGAAGCTCAGGTGCAGCCATGTCCTTGTCCTCTTTGTTCCTGCCTTTTGACAGCTGTCCGATCGCTGATCCACACTGATTTCACAAAGATATATATGTCATTAAGTTCACTTGCAAACCAAAGTGGATTAAACTGGTGTGAGGAAGAAAGGGGATATTATTACCAAGCATATTCCGAGAAGGGCTCTTGTGCTTTTACCACCTGTTAAGTCTATGGTTGCTGCATAGTACTTTCTTGCTCCGACGAGGTTTTCTAGTCCACCAATTGTGTATAGAACCTGATTTTAGGAATTGCACGCAATATTAGAATCATGTATGATCAAAGATGGAGTTTCGAACCATTAAAACTTTCATATTTCTGTATTCTCATTTTTGGGTTTGATATGTAATGTGATAATAATGCTCAAAGTTCCATATATGAATGACCATTCACCATCAGTGTAAGATAGAAGCGCAACAAATTGATTATAGGATGCATACTAAAATAAAATGTATTAAACAAAGCATATATGACATTTTGAGGCTCCTTGGTGATGACTACAAATGAATATAGTATATACAAGACAAGACCAATTTGATGTTTTCTAATAAAGAGAATAAAAGATGGGACTTACATCGGCATATGCTAGGTGGTATAATGGAAGAGTAGGGTGAGTTAGTATGAGCTCCTCGTAGCAGAAAGCTGCTTGTTTGTACCTGTAACAGATCACAAAAATTAATTTGGTTGAGACCTGAGAACCCCTAAATGAAAACTATTGTAGTTTGATTTGTTTTTAAAAAGTGTCGAGGACAGAGGATAGAGACGCTCACATTTGCAAGGAAACATAAATTTCTGCAAGTTCTCTCCAGGCATCATGATCAGCCATAAATCTGCATAAAGAAAGAAGAGCAAATCAAGGTGATCAACTGTGGTATGTTTCTTCTGATATACTTCTATTAGTCCAGCTTGGAGTTAGTAAGTACTCACACTTCAAGATATTTAGTCAGATGTTCAATCGCTAATGAAGGTTTTCCCTGTGCTTTGGCCATAGCCACCTTTCTTTTGTGTATTACCTAGACATTGTGTTTGCTTACAACGTTTAAACGTTTGGAAGCATCTTGTGGGTAGTTTCATGAGGCAAAAATGTGGAAGCTTACTTGATCGAGAGGATTATCCTCCAAAATGCTCGTATATGCTTTTTCAGCCTCTTCCCACATTCCCTTTGCTTCTAGTAGCAATGCCTCCAGCTTGCCTGAAATACATTACCAAGATGCAACTCAGATTGGGATCAAGGTAAACTAAAAAACTATGTGCCTGCAGAACCCAACTTTCAATACTAGAATGCATCTGAAAAGACCCACAAATGTCAAAATAGACAAAAACCTGTGAGTTAGGGCATGTGAATTAAAAATACTTATACATGTAGACCATTAGAATTCATCTTGGCTTAGTATACTTTCAAATTTTGAGAGAAAAAGTATTAGAAAATGGAAAGGATATGATGTTTACACTTGTTCATGACCTACTTATCAATTCGTGGATGGTTATTCCTAGAATCCTAGAGAGTTGATGCAAGCAAAAGATGAAGTCTAACAAGAACGAAGAATTGCACAGTTTGTCAAGGTTCTATATTGACTCACCAACACGCTTGCTCTCTGGAAATTTCTTCTGCAAAACCTTGATGCAGTTCTGCAAAAACACAGTTGACCTTTAAATTATAGTTTCCAATACTTCAATTTCAGGAAAAACAAAAGTTTCATCATAATGCATCCATGATGGTAACAACAAGATATATCCTCTAATGCAGAAAAAATTCTGGAAAAGCGGCTAAAACCCCAGAAACAGCATACACATACAACTGTGGATCTGATGCAAGTCATCATCAACATAGCGTGGACTTAAAATAAGATCATATAGTTTCTCAAGTTGGTATCAATGAAAAACAAAAAGGAAATTGACCTGAGCAACAGTAAGAGATTGACAGTCCATGGCTGCAACTGCTACCTGCTCATATAGAATCCATTCTACATAAAACATTGAAGACACTTTGCAATTTACTTTTGTAAAAACAAACATAGTATGCAAGCAGATCCATGGTTCTTCTTATGAAACAAAAATTGAAGCAGAAGCATAGAAAGCTGATATACCATCAGGACCAAGAGCGGAACGCTTTCCTGGATCGTTCAAGATCGAGAGACCGTGCTTGAGCACAAGCTCTGATCGGCGAACCTTGAGCTTACGAACGAGACACAGATACTCCCAAACCCCTCCTCCTCCATTCTCAACTTGATTCTCGAGTTGGTTTAGCTGTGTCTCTTCCGTTTTCGTCACCATATCTCTCAATCTCTGATTTGGCTCTGTTGTAAAAATTTGTGGATCTGTTCTGTTAGTAGTGGGAAGGTCGATCAGGAAAGTCTTTCTTTCTACAAAGAAGACATTGACATGAACCGATTCGGTTTATACTCGTACCGATCTGGTTTAGAGCAAATTCGAAGGGATTAATTAAAAAGCTCTAAATAATCGCTAGCGATCTGGTTTAGAACATTAATCGGGTTGGAGGTTAGACGGATTAGAAGCTCAATAACCGGTTCAAGTCAATGGCGAACCGAAACGTTGCGTTTTACAGTGCATTCTATTTCAATTGTCTTTGTCCCTTTTGAGGAAGAAGACAATGAAATCAAACGCGAAGTGTGTGTGTGTTCTCTGCCAAAACCTTACTCGAGCTATTACTGGACAACGACAATAGCGACCATAGCTAAAACCTTTCAAGGTATGAAAACCGTAGATGAAGCTGACGTTGGCATCTCCTGTTTCATCTCTCTCAGCTCCCTGGCTTCCGCGGCATTCTCAAGCAAAGGTGAGCTCAGGAACTACTTTTTATGCTTCATCTTGTTGACAAGCTTTCTTCTTTTATTTACACGGAGTCCAGAGAATGAGATTAAGATTTTGTAAGCTTGTTATATATGAACGAAAAAAAACTAGATTAAGAGCTTAGTGATTTTACAATTTCTATGAACTTGTTTTAATTAACGATCTCTAAACAACTGGAAATGTAATGTTGATCTTGATTGTTTCAAGTGATTTAGTTTGAGTTTATTTTATTGACATTTAAGCTTCAATTAATGCATTTTCAGGTTGAAGAAGAAGAAAGACATCGTTCTGGTTATAGTAAACTAGTACACACGTCAACGGTAAATCATTTTTTTTTCTTTAAAGGTCACCAAATTATATAGATGTTCAATCCAGTAATTTGATTTGCATAGGCTCACTAAGTTCTATGCATGATTAATCAACTAACGAGAAAAGCCCATAAACCCAATAATAACCCATTTGGAACAAATTAGAAGAGGCCCATGTAACCCATTAAGCTGTTAGGCGAGTAGAAGAACCTTGTGACGCCAACTAAAATGGAGGGATCAGAACCACTTAGAATCCCTAATTAGAAATCGAACGACGTCGTAGAGTTTACATTTGAAATGATCTCACATAAACTCTCAATTGGTATGTAATTTTACAAAGGAGAAAAATTATCATCGAATGAAGAAGAAGAACAGAGTTTGAAATATTAACCTGACTTGTTCATAACTTCAACACCATTTTTTCCGGCGATAATCACAGACGTAGCCATTCCCAGAAACAGTCCATGCTCAACCACTCCTTGAAACTTTTCAATCTCTTTCGCCGCAGCAAATCCATCCTTGATCGGATTCTTAAAATACAAATCAATTATGTAATTACTGTTATCAGTCACATAAGGTTTCTCATCTCCATCAACTCTCAGCTTCGCATCACAATCAAACTCCTTAAACAAATCTTTTAATCTGATCAGATTAAATTTCCAGCAGAATTGAACAACCTCAATCGGCATAGCTAATCCACTTCCACCGAGTCCTTTAACAAGTTTCGTATCATCAGCCACTACAATAAACTTCTCAGCCACAGCTTCCACCATTTTCTCACGGAGTAAAGCACCTCCACGACCTTTGACCAAATCTAAATTTGGATCTACCTCGTCTGCTCCGTCAATAGCGAGATCTATTCTTGGATGTGTATCTAATCCAACTAGAGGTATACCTAATGATCGTGCTTGCTCTTCCGTTCGTTTCGATGTAGGTATACCTACAATATCGTAAAGTTCACCGGAGGAGAGAAGTTTCCCGATCTGATCAACGGCGAATGCTGCTGTTGATCCAGTTCCAAGACCTAGAACCATCCCAGGTTTAATTGATTCTACAGCTGTCTCCGCTGCGAGCTTCTTCAAATCATCCTGTGAAAGAGCGACAGACTGAGCCTTGACAGAGAATGAAACGGAAGTTTTAGGAGAATAAGAAGAAGAGCCAGTGCGTAGGGCAATAGAAGGAGTGCGTAGAGTAAGGTGAGAAGAGGAAACGAAGGATAAGGAAGCCATTGGAGAGGATGAGAATGGTTAGAGAAGAAACAAAATAAAAGGTTGGGTTTTGCGTTGTGAGTGGAAGAGGAAGGTTAGGGGCAGTTATAAACTTTTGTAGTAGTTGGTATGAGGGTATAATTGGAATACTACTTTTCACCAACCTGCTAAATCCGGTAGAGTGTCTGCTATACGACGTCGCTTTGATTGTTTGAAAACAGAACAAAAAAAAGCTTTATAGTTCGTATAGAGTCTAATTATTTTCTTCCATTTTCTTTCTCGATCTTAAAATCTTCTTGTAAAGAAAAGAAAAAAACTCAGGATGTCCGCGGAATCAGCCAGCGAAATTCCTAAAGGACAGGTGAGCTAAGGAAGATTATTGTTTTCTTCATAAAGGAGTTCAATTTTTGGGTGGGAAGAATATGTATATATATATCTAAGGCTCTTCTCTATGATCTCTGTAAATTGAAAAACTTGAATCTTAGGTTTTGATGTATTGAATCTCTTAAGTTTAATTGGTGTCTTTGATTTCAGGTTGACCTACTAGATTTCATTGACTGGTCTGCTGTTGAATGCCTTAACCAAAGCTCAAGTCACTCCTTGCCCAATGCTCTCAAGCAGGTTATTCTCTTTGTGTTCTTATGTGTCTGCAATTACAAGTTTGTGTTTTTCTGAGTTTCTGCATCTGCTTGTGTTCATATGATCATACCGACAGATATTTTTTGATTGTTATGTGTATATCTATGATATTAGATATAGATGATTAAGTACAAACTTGGCTTTGAATTCATGATTAACTTGTTGTGATGACCTGATCATGAATTACTTGTTCGTGTAGGGATATAGAGAAGATGAAGGTTTAAACTTAGAGAGTGATGCTGATGAGCAACTTCTCATCTATATTCCTTTTAACCAAGTTATCAAACTACATTCCTTTGCTATCAAAGGCCCTGAAGAGGAAGGTAACACGTACAAATACTTCTTGTTGTCGAACTGGAGATGAGATTTAGATATGTTGGTGTGATTAAACTTTGTCTCATTATGACCTTACTTCAGGTCCTAAAACAGTGAAGTTTTTCTCAAACAAAGAGCACATGTGCTTCAGGTAATGTAAATTGTTGTTTCTCATGTGTATCTAACACTCTGATTATCTTGATAAGCTCTCATCTTTTTTTATCAAAACAATACAGCAATGTGAATGATTTTCCTCCAAGCGATACCGCTGAACTAACTGAAGAAAACCTTAAGGTATGACACTTCTGAGATCTAACTTTACTCATTTAGTGATCTATCTGTCTTGAGACCTCTATTCAAATCCATTTACAGGGCAATCCAGTCGTCCTTAAATACGTCAAGTTTCAGAATGTTCGTAGGTAAGGTTTTTAACTTGTTGTGTGTATGTATAAATACTAGTCAGTAAAATCACAGCTTGTTCTAAACTTATCTATTGAATTCCAAGCTTGACGATCTTCATAGAAGACAACCAATCGGGCTCTGAGGTCACAAAGGTTCAGAAGATTGCTCTTTATGGTTCAACGTAAGATAACCTGACTCAAGAGAATGTTGGTCTTAGATTGCAAAGTTATTGATCCTTTACACAATTACATATTATATGCAAATAACAGGGTGGAGACTACTGATATGAAGGGTTTGAAAAAGATTGAAGATCACTGAGCCAACAAAACAAAAGTGTTTTAATCATATGATTGTTTATCACTTTGATTTCTAGTGATCTTTTTTTTTCCAGTTGCTTTTTCTAAGTTTTTGAATTAAATAGACCAGAGATTGTCTAGTGAGATACGATTTTGAAAAATTATCTTGCAATAACATTTTGAAAATTGCTTGTGCAATGTGTCTTGTAACAGTATTGTTAATGAACACATAACAAGTAATATATAACATTGTTCTTCTGGGATCGTGAAGCGATTTCAATGTGTTGGAATCAATGGTGGGAAATGAATGTAAGTCTAATGAAAATACTTAAACTGTGCTCATGGAAGGCATTGGATTTGCTGGATATAGAGCTGAAGCAATGGAGTTAGCTAATGATCTGGTTCAAATCGATGTGATTTCTGAGTATTCCTTGAAGAGATTGCATATATTTTACAGAGATCTTCTCAGACATTTGGACATTAAGTAAAAGTATTAACTATCTCCATGTTGTTGCGGCGAGGAATTCGATTGTTTGCCACAGAAACTAAGAGTAAGACAAGATGGGATCCTGTTGAGTCTCTTGAGCTGAATCACACATCTCTTGTTCTGCTTGAGAAATGCAATTCCAGGAATCAATTCAAACAGGTTTTAGCACAGATGATGCGTGTCAATCTCATTTGCGATACTTTTCCCATGAGTCGTCTTATCTTCTTCTCAGCGATCAAATCTCCAGAGAATATTGACTTGGCTAAGCTTCTATTTCTTAATTTCACACCAAAACCCAATGTTTTCGTTTATAACACAATGATCTCTGCTGTTTCAAACGACTCAAAAAAGGAATGCTTTGGTTTGTATACTTCTTTGATTAGGAATAGTGTTTCTCCTGATAAACAAACGTTTCTCTACCTCATGAAAGCATCGAGTTTTTTGTCGGAAGTTAAGCAGATACATTGTCATATCATTGTTTCTGGATGTTTGTTTCTTGGGAATAATTACTTGTGGAACTCTCTGACTAAGCTTTATATGGAGTTGGGAAGTTTCGGTTTTGCAGAGAAGGTGTTTGATATAATGCCTGAACCAGATGTTAGCTCTTTTAATACTATGATTGTTGGTTATGCCAAGAATGGGTTTTGTTTAGAGGCACTAGATCTGTATTACAAGATGATTATTGAAGGTATTGAACCTGATGAGTATTCGATGTTGGGTCTTCTAGTTTGTTGTGGGCAGTTATCAGATATTAGGCTTGGTAAGAGTGTTCATTCTTGGATTGAGAGGAGGAGACATGATTCTTCATCTAATTTGATCCTCAGCAATGCTCTTTTAGACATGTATTTCAAATGCAAAGAATCTGGTCTTGCTAGAAGAGCTTTTGATGTGATGATGAAGAAAGACATGCGTTCTTGGAACACAATGGTTGGTGGATTTGTTAAGATAGGAGACATGGAAGCTGCTCAGGCTGTATTTAATCAGATGCATAAAAGGGATCTTGTTTCTTGGAATTCTCTGCTTTTTGGTTACTCAAAGAAAGGATGTGACCAAAGAGCCGTTAGAGAATTGTTCTATGAAATGTTGATAGCAGAGAAGGTCAAACCAGACCGTGTCACTATGGTAAGTTTGATAAGTAGTGCTGCAAATAATGGAGAACTGAGCCAAGGAAGATGGGTACACGGATTAGTGATCCGTCTGCAGTTGAAAGTTGATGCCTTTTTGGGTTCGGCTCTGATAGATATGTACTGTAAATGCGGTACCATCAACCAGGCTTTCATTGTTTTCAAGACAGTTCTTGAAAAAGACGTTACACTATGGACAACAATGATTACTGGGTTTGCCTTTCATGGAAATGGCCAGCAAGCTCTGCAACTATTCAATGAAATGCAAGAAGAAGGCATGGCACCTAATAAAGTGACTCTCCTAGCTGTCTTAACTGCTTGTAGTCATAGTGGACTCGTGGAGGAAGGACTTCACGTTTTCAACCACATGAAGGAGAGATTCGGCTTTGCCCCTGAAACTGAGCATTACGGAAGCCTTGTGGATATGTTGTGTAGGGCAGGGAGAGTAGAAGAAGCGAAAGAGATAGCGCAAAAGAAGATGCCAATGAGACCAAGTCAGTCAATATGGGGATCAATCTTAAGCGCTTGTCGGGGAGGAGAAGACATTGAAACCGCAGAGATGGCTTTAAAGGAATTGCTTAAGTTAGAACCTGAAAAAGAAGGCGGATACGTTTCATTGTCCAATATATATGCATCCGTAGGACGATGGGGATATTCAGACAAGACGAGAAAAGCAATGGAGAGTCGCAGAGTAAAGAAGATTGCAGGATATAGTAGTGTAGTTGGAGTAGAGGGAATTCATAGTTTTGTGGTTGCAGAGAAACAGAACCATCCAAGATGGCTGGAGATAAAAGGTATGTTACAGCATTTGCATGATGAACTGAAGTCAGAATCAAATTTATATGTCTTGGACCTGTTAGAAACAGAGATCAATTAGACAATTCGTCTGTAATCTCTCAGACCTTGAAGACATAGATGCAATGTTCTCTGAACACTATCAGCAACCAATTTGAGTTTCCTTTGAGTCACATCTCCTGCATCAGAACCATTGACTTCCACTGTACGACTCACTCTTCTCCCAATCATCAACTCTCTGCCAACAAGCTTGGTTTTCACCAAACATATACCTCAACCTGACTGATACACAGTAAGGTAACCACGCCGCTCCTCCAGTCGCATTTATGTGTGCAGGATCAAGAACCAAGGTTAGAGCAAAGTCAACTGTGTATATTGCTTTTAGCTGCACCATTGTTTTCTAAATCTGTACCGGAGTGATTCTCTAGACATAGCTCAATTCGAGGTCTCTCCTGGTTGTTGAAAAAATGAAGCTTTTAAACAAAGAAGAGAATCTATTTTGTGTGGTTTCAAAATTTTCATTTTCATTTTATTATCCAATCCAAGACTTTATTGTATACATTTCACGAATAAGAAAAGACTTTTTTATTTTTCTTTTCTTTTCATATTGTGTTCTCTTTACACAAAGTATATATATACATCATAACCGTCTTCTCTTCAGAATCCTATTATAAAGGATTATTTTCTTCCAACCTCTCAAAAAAAAACTGAGTGACTGAAGATCAAAATCGCGTATACACTCATTAATAAGACTGCATCACAGAACATGCAACTGCTTGTGCCCAATGCCTTAATCTCTGCTTCACTTGTTGAGGATTGTCTCCTGCAAACAAAACTTCAATTAGTCACTATGATTTTGTTATTATATACCTTAAAATATGCTTTTTCTTAATCATCATTATTAACCTGAGAATAAGATCTGCTTTGGACTACAAGGTATACTGTTTGAGAAAGCTGATGTAGATGAAGTGTTGCTACGGTTGCTGATGCTAGGTGAAGGGAGAGGCGAGAGCTGACGATTCACTGCAAAGTAAAGATCAAGAGCTGGTAATGTATTACAAAGCTTTTGTCCAGCTTCTTCATTGAAACCAAAACCAAGCTCAATAGATCCTTTTAGTTCATTTAAATCTTCATCTGTTAGTTTTGTCTGTTCGTTAAGATTGTCTGGAACAGCTTTATCAAGCATATTCTTCTTCTCTTGAATCATTATCACTTGACGTCTTCTTCTTTCCCAAGCAATATCTCTTGGTGTCTCACGCATAGATAGTTGTTTTGATAATCTTTGTTTTGGCTTTTGTGAAGCCAATGGTGTTGTTGCTGCTGATCTGACTTCAGAAACCGTTGGTTTTAAGATTGGTAATGTAAGGCCTTCTCTTCTTCTAACCATGTTTATATATTGATTCTCTCACTTGATATAAAGCAAAGTTATAGGAAGCTATTACGGTGGCTTGTGTATATATAAACTAGGGTTCTTTATTTTCTGGTTTTATTACCTTTGTTCTTTGTAAGATGGCCGCGTACGAACAAATTACGCGGCCGACAAAGAGGTGTTAGTGGGTCGGGTTGATCAAATGTTTCTTTTTTATGTCGTTGGATATTGCCCAACCCGACCAAAATAAAACTTTGAAGAGACTCGAGGTGCTTTAATGGATGATAATAAAATAGTTTCCACCATTGATCTCTGTAGTGGATACAAGTCAATAATCTATTTTTTTTCCATTGGTTAAATTTGATGATTGACTCAACCAGATCTTTAGGGACTTTCTTTGTTTAGATCTTTGACTAATAATATAATATAATTTTTTTAACAATATAGATGGGTTTAATGAGTTTCTATATTTAGATTAATGTTATAGAAAATGAAGTAAATAATTTTTAATTTCACTAATTAGATGTTAAACGTAGAATGTTCGGTTAATCCTCTCCTCCATGGAAATTTCAAACTAGTTTTGTTTCTCTTTTAGACAAAACGACAAAGAAAGAGAGGGAAAAAAACATCAGTAACCTCATTGCAGAGAAGACAAATCTAAAAATAGAAAAAGAAAGAAGAACGTACATTGTCATTTCTTTCTTGCATGGTTTTTGATCATGTTTCTGAGTTTCTATGGTTAATGTCTTATCGATCATAACTCTTGTCTTAAGCCCAGAGAGTTTTTTTATAACCGTTGATGTGAAAGCCATGAACAGTGGGATTCTCTTATGTCTTTATATTCTCCTGGTTTCTCCAACTACATCTAATGGTCAAGATTTAGCACTAAGTTGCGGGGCAACAGAAGCTTCTGCTGACCCAGATAAGAAAAAATGGGAACCAGACACAAAGTTCCTCAAGACAGGAAACTCAGTTCAGGCAACAGCTACATATCAAGACCCTTCACTTCTCTCTACAATTCCTTATATGCAAGCAAGAATCTTTACAGCTCCAGCAACTTATGAAATCCCGGTTATAAAAGACAAAAGGAGTCTGATCCGGTTACATTTCTACCCATCAACATACACCAGCCTTAACATTTCCAACTCTTATTTCGCTGTCGCAGCTAACGATGTTACCCTGTTAAGCAATTTCAGCGCCGCTATCACATGCCAAGCTTTGACACAAGCTTATTTAGTTAGAGAATATTCTCTGGCACCCTCTGACAAAGATGTTTTGACCATTACATTTACCCCATCAGACAAGTATAAAGACACATTCGCCTTTATAAATGGTATTGAGGTGATTCAGATGCCTGATCTATTTGATACAGCGGTTCTTGTTGGTTTCTCAGATCAGACAGTCGATGCTAGAACTGCAAATCTTCAGTCAATGTTTAGGCTTAATGTTGGTGGCCAAGACATACCTGGAAGCCAAGACTCTGGTGGGTTAACAAGAACTTGGTACAATGATGCGCCTTACATATTTAGTGCAGGTCTTGGTGTTACACATCAAGCTAGCAACAATTTTAGGATAAATTATCAAAAAATGCCGGTCTCTATTGCTCCAGCCGATGTTTATAAAACATCTAGATCTCAAGGCCCGGACGGGAATATCAACATCAAATCCAATTTAACATGGGTGTTCCAAATTGATAAAAACTTCACTTACATCCTCAGACTCCATTTTTGTGAATTCGAACTTTCCATGGTCAACCAGAGAGCTTTCAACATTTATATTAATAACAGAACAGCACAAGTAGATCCTGCTGCTGCAGATATAATCTCATGGACAGGAGAGAAAGGAATCCCAACTTACAAAGACTATGCAATATATGTTGATGACAAAACCGGAGGCGAGGAGATTATACTTCAGTTGACTCCATCAGTTTTATCTAAACCAGAATATCTTGATTCACAACTTAACGGATTAGAGATTTTCAAGATGGGAACTATGAACAATCTTGCAGGTCCAAATCCAGAGCCATCACCTTTGCAAGCTAACGACGAGGTTAAAAAAGAATTCAAGAATGAAAAGAGAACAGCCTTCATCATTGGTTCAGCTGGAGGAATCGCATCGGTTTTGCTTTGTGCGTTGTGTTTTACAGTATACCAACAGAAACAAAGATATCAAGGAAGCGACTCTCACACATCGAGTTGGCTTCCTCTATATGGAAACTCTACCACATCAGGAACCAGTTCAACCATCTCAGGGAAGAGCAACAATGGAAACCACTTATCCAATATTGCAGCAGGTTTATGTCGTAGGTTCTCCTTACCTGAAATCAAAAATGGAACTCAAAACTTTGATAATTCTAACGTTATTGGAGTTGGAGGTTTTGGTAAAGTCTACAAAGGAGTAATAGATGGTAAAACCAAAGTGGCGATCAAAAGATCAAACCCAAATTCAGAACAAGGGCTCAACGAATTCGAGACAGAGATCGAACTTCTCTCGAGATTAAGACACAAACACTTGGTCTCCTTGATTGGATATTGCGATGATGGAGGCGAAATGTGTCTCATTTACGATTACATGGCTCTCGGAACACTCCGGGAGCATCTGTACAACACGAAAAAACCACAATTAACTTGGAAACGAAGGCTAGAGATAGCCATTGGAGCTGCAAGAGGATTACATTATCTTCACACAGGAGCAAAGTACACGATTATACATAGAGACGTTAAAACTACTAACATCTTGGTAGATGAGAATTGGGTAGCTAAAGTTTCCGACTTTGGTTTATCCAAAACCGGACCTAATATGAACGAAGGCCATGTATCAACCGTCGTCAAGGGAAGTTTCGGTTATTTAGATCCTGAATACTTCAGAAGACAACAACTCACTGAGAAATCTGATGTTTACTCATTTGGAGTTGTTCTATTCGAAGTTTTATGTGCTAGACCAGCGTTGAACCCTAGTTTACCTAAAGAACAAGTTAGTCTCGGAGATTGGGCTATGAATTGTAAACGAAAAGGGACTTTAGAGGACATAATCGATCCGAATTTGAAAGGGAAAATTAACTCCGAGTGTCTTAAGAAATTTGCAGACACGGCGGAGAAGTGTCTCTCGGATAGCGGATTAGAACGGCCGTCGATGGGAGATGTTTTGTGGAATCTAGAATTTGCTCTTCAGATTCAGGAAAGTTCTGATGGGAGTCGTCATCGGACTTCGAACAAAAGCTCCGAAGATGTAGGCGGAGGAGGCATGACGGTTACCGTCGCCGAGAAAGAAGAACACGACGTTAATGATTATTCTTTAGAAGACAATAGTGGAATATTTTCTCAGATTGTAAATCCGAAAGGGCGATGAGGTAATTTCGCAACACTTCTTTTTTTACTGCTCCTTTTTGTCCTAATGTCCTAATATTAATTATTTTAATATTTATTTTTTTTGTAATTGACAGGATAAAAAGGGAATCTGTATAAAAATTTGAAGATGATTTTATTAATTTTGAGGTTTTTTTTATAATAGTTAATCAAAACATTTGTAAACTTGTATCCTTTATGTTAATATCAATAATATACTGTATTATTCGTAGTTAATAATCTTCTGATTAGGATAATTAATAAATTATATACATAACTTGAATTACTAAATTTTAAATCAAACAACACTCAAATATACAAATTTCAACGTTAGGAATGTTCTTCCACAATCAACAGAGTTTTTTTTTAAATGTTAAAATTAAAACCGAGAAAGTTACATTGTGAGCCAAACATAAACCGGTAAGATCAAGTTAATTTTAGTAGAACACCAAGCGACAGGCCAACAAAGCATCATCATTCATATGTTTTCAAGCCTCACAACCTTCTTCTGAGCATTCGTTAACTGGTTTCAATCCAGATTTACCATTGATGTTCTTGTTCTTGGAATCGTCTTTATGAACTGTTCCAGTGCTGTGTCGATTCCGGTTAGAGACTGTCTTCGTAATCTCTTCACGGGAAGTCGAGCTGATTGCATCGCTAAAGCTTTTTCTCCGAGAGAGGATGAGTTTTGGTGACTTGGGACGCGTCAAAGGAAGCTATAAAAAGAAACATAAAGCTACTTTGTTAGATGAACAATGCTGAGTTCTTCTGAACAAGATTTGGTTTGAAAGATACCTTCTTGAGCTCAGGTTTTGCAGGAGGTGCCTCGTAGTAGAAGTTAGGAACAGGTTTAGCCTTGAACTTGAGATTCTTTCTAAGCTGTTTCAAGGCTGCTTCTTGTTCTTCCTGCAAACCATTGAAATCAATGAGGTCTTCAATAATAAAATCTGAAACTGTGTACTTTACCTTTTGCCTTTGTTCAAGCTCGTTTCTTTCAGCTTCAAGTGCTTGGTTTTTCTCTTCAAGCTTTTGGTAATACTACGTTACGTTACACACAACCCCAATAAAAGATCAATCAATAAACAGAACAATAGAAGTGCAAGTAGAAAGGTAAAGTATTCACATACCTCTTTGCGTTTCTCAGCACGTTGAGCACTCCTAAACATTGGAGCACTTCCATGAGTTACTCCAGACTTACCCATCCTAATGGAAGTAGCCACACTGTGGTAGATATCATTAAGGAAACATTCTCGGTTTTGTTAAGCAATGTGTACATATAAATGATATAGAGGTTGGTAAAGGATACGAAGAAGCAATAGAGCAATTATCATCATCATCTACATGCTTCTTGTTCTCGTGTTGCAATGACTTTCTCACCTGGAGATGAGAGGCATAAACCAAGATCCTTTACACCTCTCCTATCATTATACTGCCCAATTTGTTAAAACCAAGATCTTCTCAAAATTAGTTTTACCTTTGAAACTTTAGCATTTCCATAAGACGAATTTGGAGCTCCAAGTCTCTCAGCAGTTCCAACACTTGGTGCATTATCAGAAAGAGACTTCTTCTCCTCAGTGCATTCCTTGACTTCAAATTCTTCCTCAGACTTATCTGCAACTATCTTAGGAGCAACATGAACTCTACTGCTTGAAACGTCGGCGTTTCGGTCCATAAGCACCTCTGCAACTTCTCCTCCCATAACACTGCATATATCACCCACAAAAACAAAACAATGAGACTCTCTAAAGATTCTAAAAGACCAAATTCAATTTGTAAGTTATCAACAGATTACACCTTCAACTTTCTAATTCTAGCAACAAACAAAAAAAATCTAATATTTAACAAGTTTACAGCTTTTATTCAGCTGACATTTCAAAGTTAGAACATGCTCTAATCAGACATGGTCACAGAAGAACAATTCAAAAGTTAAACCAACACGCATAGACAACCTAGCAGAAGAAAGAGTCAACATTTTATAAAACAAATATAAAAATTTTGAAATCCAGATGAGAATTACTGGGAAAATACGAGAAATAAAAAACAAATTTTGCCAGCAATTTTTTCACAGGCAGAATCAGATTTTGAGGAAGAAGATGAACCCAAAAAAAAAAAANTTCTTGTGCACCAACCTCTGTCTCCTCTCTCCGATCGTCCGTGAGAATTTTACAGACAATTGAAATGAATGTCTTTATTCACACCAAAGTTGTCTCTCTGTCGAGATAGAGAGAAAAATAAAGAATTTTTGTTTGTGTTTGATTTGTTAAGCAGTTGGTTAGTTATTTATTGGGACTTTTCAAATTATTTAAAACTGATTATTTATTTTCTACTTGCCTAGTTGCCAAATATAGATATGATTATTTGAATCGACTTCAAATACTTATATTTAATAAATTTTTAATCATTGAATAAAACATTTTCCCTAAACATTTTATAAAATGAAAGCGATGGAGTATTAATTAATTTTGAATTAAAGTTGTAAAAATCACAACAATTATTTTGTTTAGCAGTATCTTAGAAGGAAATTCAAATTATTTAATAATCATCACCTCATTTAATAACCCACCTCTCGACCAACGTGATACTCACTATTTAACTATCACTGCCTTTTTGATTTTTTTTTTTTCCAAATATTGAATGTATTCGAAATTCAAATCCTTGACTGTATTTTTTATAATCCATAATTAACACCTTATTAATTAATAAACCTTTAAAATGCTGAAATGTAAAGTACTTATATCAGACACTTTGTAATGTAGAAGAAAACATTACTCTTTAAAAAATGCTTCATGCCTTTTCGAATTGTACTTTCCCACGCTACTCTGTTTAAATTTACAGCTTTTTTGAAGTGTTATTTTACAAATATATATATAAATGTATTTAATATGTTTAAATGTGTTCATAATCTATTAATACAAAATGGAGCTGATTTCAATTAATTTGATATTTTATCAGTAAACTTTTTAAATTCTGTTTTACTTATATTATAAAATAAAACGCTTATATATAAATAAAAGTAGTGTAAAAAAATATATATAAATAAATAAAAACTAATACAACGCAACTTGAAAACTGAAAATTTAACGTAGGACCCACGTTGCATTGGAATAACGTAGGACCCACGTCGCGAACTCAAAATAAGAAAATCTTTATCCTTTGGCGGCAAATTCTTATTATGAAAAATCAAATTGGTCGGGTGGCTGGTCCAACAAGTCTACTTATGAAAATGCAGGCCCATTTAGGTTAGAAATAGCACTAGGCCCATTTAGATTTATAAAGGCGCAACCAACCACATCGGGGCAGTCTCGTCATTTCAATCACTCGAAGCGTGATAAACCAATCTCTTTATAACGGTTTCCTAATTCCCCAGAGCATAACTACCTCAAAACGATCAGAGAACTTTTCCCGCTACAGAGATAAGAAAAGTTACGCATAGATACTGAAGTGTGATTGAATATGGCGATGGAAGTAGCAACACCGGCTATGACACCAATCCCAGCAGAGAGTAACATCGTTCTCGCGACGGGCTCTGTTGAGACTCACAAGAAGAACAGGATCCAAGTCTCCAACACCAAAAAACCATTGTTCTTCTATGTTAACCTCGCCAAGGTACGTTAATCTCTTGATCTGAATTTACATTTTTCAGATTAGAAGAGTCTTCGTTTCTCAAGTTGTTTGACTGATCTGGTTTACTGGAGTGCGAGATCTGAGTTCGATTCAAAGCTGTAGAACATAGTTTTAACATTTCAAATTGAACAATCATTCTACGCTTCTGGATTTTGTCTAGTATTGATCTTTTATCTGTTTGATTTATTACGGATGATCTGCTATTTATGTCCACCAATTGTTTGTTTGTATTATCAAGAGATGAATTGGATATTTTCTCTTCATTATTTCGTCGATTGATGCAGAGGTACATTCAGCAATACAACGAGGTCGAGCTCTCTGCTCTTGGAATGGGTAAACACTCTTGTGATTCATAATTGGTATTCAGATATTTACATACGTATTTAAATAACTGTATAATCTGTATATAGCGATCACAACTGTTGTAACAATCTCTGAGATCTTGAAGAACAATGGACTGGCAACACAGAAGAGTAAGTATCTTCTTCTTACCCATTACTGTGTGTCTGTGTTATTTTTTCCTAATTGAAGAATCATGTGTTCAAAACAAAATAAACAGAAGTGTTGACATCTACTGTGGAAATAAAAGACGAGACCAAAAGAAGGATGGTGCAGAAGGCAAAGGCAAGTTTCTTCTTTACCATTTCCTTATTAACCCGTTGACTTTTTTTCTTTCTTTTAACCTCCTTTTGGGTTTATTATTTTGTAGATCGAGATTGTATTGGGCAAATCAGACAAGTTTGACTCTTTGGTGCCACCAGTGACCAACGGAAAAACACCGGAGGAAGAAGCTAATGCAGAAACTGAGGCTGCTGTGGAAGCACAAGAAGCTGCCGCCACTTATGTTTAGGATTGTTCGTTTGTGACATATCAAACATAATAAATACTCTAGATATGATACTAATTACTTGTTTAGGAAGAAACCTCTCTAGTAGTATTATGATATTATCTTCTGCTTTCGTTTAGACTCTTGAATGACTTTTTACTTTGAATTTTCTCAAATCAGATTAAAATTTAAAACCCATAACAATGATTGCAGACAAAATAAATTGATGTGTCCAATCAATTGTCAGTAAAAACATTTAGGAGGCTTACAAATATAAAGAAGCAACACTAGACAAAGTAAATAAAGAAAATAAAAGTAATTAAATTATAACAGGCCTTAAAGCAGACCAAAAGGCCCATACTAAATTGACCTTATTTTTATTTACGGCCTAGTACTATAAGGAGGACTAAAGTGGAATAAAGTAAAGTTCACTAACTTCTCGATCGCAGCTTTAAGATAATTTCACCCGCTCCATTGTTGCCGGAATCTCTCACTTTTCTTTCTCAGCCGAACCCCCTTCGAATCGAGTTTTCGTTTGTCTCCGTAGTATCTTCCAGGTTCCATCGATATTACGTAAGTTCACTGGGTTACCCTTACGCTTTTTTTACTAAATTTCTCGCTAATTCTAGGGTTTCTCGCTACTTGTATGTGAATCTCGATATTACGTAAAGTACTGTGATTTAATATCATTCTTAGTTTTGCAGAATAAGCTTCTACTAAGTTGACACTGTTTATATGAAGTAAGCTATTAGACGAGCTAATCATTTTGTTGGCGAAGCTGTTACTTGTGTAGATTTTCTCATAGGCGTTATAATACTCTCCGTCACATGCTGTAGAATAATAACTTGTTGCAGGTTTTTTTTGTTTGATATTTAACTGTTTCTAACTGTATGAGTCGTGATACCAATTTTATGTCAGCTCTGTTAGTCATGGCTGAAGCTGAAGATCAGCAAAATTTTGTTGCACACAATGGAGATCAAGTACCAGATCAAGGATTAGATGAGGTGCATAATGGGTTACCATACCAGGTCCATGATGAGACACTTGGTCACCAACCATACCAGGTTCAAAATCCGATTCCTGAACCTCAGGAATATGAGGTAGAAGATCAGGCTCTTGAACCCCAGCAGTACGAGGTTCAAGATCAATTAGAATATCAAGGTTACCAGGTGCAGGACCAGTCTCATGAAGAAGGCCAAGATCTGAAACAAGATGACCTACAATATCAGCCACAAAAGCAGGAGCAGTATCAGTTGCAAGACGAGGCTCATGATCAGGCACAGTATCAGGTCCAAGATGAGCCACAAGATCACAATGGTGATGAAGTTGAAGATCAAGTATCAGCTGAGGAAGGAATTCCTGAGCATGTTGAGTCTGTATTGAAATCAGAGTCTGAAGGAGGTGCAACAGTTGGAGGTGAAGAGAAGAGGTGGCCGGGATGGCCTGGAGAGACTGTTTTCCGCATGCTGGTTCCTGCACAGAAAGTGGGTAGCATCATTGGTCGCAAAGGTGATGTTATAAAGAAAATAGTTGAGGAGACA
Organism: Leavenworthia alabamica; assembly: GCA_000411055.1. Lineage (NCBI taxonomy): Eukaryota > Viridiplantae > Streptophyta > Magnoliopsida > Brassicales > Brassicaceae > Leavenworthia > Leavenworthia alabamica. The sequence continues at coordinate 75,140 of KE157601.1, forward strand.
AGGGCTCGAATAAAGATTCTCGATGGTCCTCCAGGCACTACCGAAAGAGCTGTGAGTCTCTATATCTTTTTCTTTCCTTGGCCTTACATTTCATCCTATATGAGTTGCAGATATTAGTTAAATAACGAGATTGAACGAAAACTAAAATCCTAATAGTAATGATAAGAAAATTAATATAGTAGAAGATATACTCTTACAGGCTCAAGCATCTGTTAAAAAATATAAAGGCTATGAACTTTTTGTTAAAAGACAACCCTTGAGCATACTTTCCATTGATCTTAATAAAATGTGAGTAAACAGATAGGAAACTGTACACCCCTTCAACACAATGAAGTTATGAACATTGCCGGAAAAGTGTTTTAGTTTGGCAGATTGATAGGATTCTGAGCTGCTAAAATGGTATTGAGGAATGTAATACATCAAGTGAAACTACCTTAGTAAGTAAAGTAAACTTTATCGAGTATAGTAACCACCTAACTAGGTAACACTAACCAGCAGGTCTCAGGAAGATAATTGATGAAGTTGATAAGATGTAAATACTGAGTAGGGTTGCCTTTATTGCTGTGATCACCATGAGTCTGTGCAGGTTTCATCTTGCAAGTTTTATGGCAACAAAGCAATCATATCTCAAATATGAAGAACCAAAGCCAGATGGCAAGGATTCAGCCTTGAGCACTACAAAGTGCTGATAAGTTTATCCAATAGACAAGATTCTTCTTGTATAAATCTCAGTGCCATGAAGCTCTGCACTCTTTCTGGTAACTTCAGTACCTGGATGATAGATGTCTTGCTGCAGATTTTCTGCAGCATGCAAGGACCTGCTTAACCGGATGTAACAATATGTGGACGATGATACGGTTTAGACAACAAATAAGTAACAAGAAATTTTAAGATTGCATGAAATAGGTTTTATGCAGAGCTTCTCCGAGTCTAGAAGATTGGTAATGTCTGCTATGCTAGACATCTTAAAGGCGATAACCTAATAACCATGGATAAAAGTTTAAATGAAGATCATAACAGGAAATAAATATCTAACTGGTCAAAATGCATATGAGTCTGTATTTCTATGGAAAACGCTTTGAGAAATATGGCATCCAAATAATACTTAGTATAGAGTTAATTGGTATAGAGACTAAGATCACTGTTTGTTAATTGTTTTAAGTTGTGTTATAACTTATAATGTTGTTTACTTGTTTCCTCTTTGTTGGCAGGTTATGGTTTCTGCTAAAGAAGAGCCTGAATCATCTCTACCCCCAGCTATGGATGGCTTTCTGAGAGTTCATATGCGGATAGTTGATGGTTTGGATGGTGAAGCTTCTCAGGCCCCACCGCCTTCAAAGGTTTCAACAAGATTACTAGTCCCAGCATCTCAGGCTGGAAGTTTGATTGGAAAACAGGGAGGAACAGTTAAAACTATTCAGGAAGCATCCAGTTGTATAGTTAGAGTACTTGGATCAGGTTCCTTCTATTCACAATTTATGTGCTAAAAATTCTGTCTTGCTTTTGATTTCCGTTATGCTATGAACTATTCTTCTTCCCCCCCTCATATGTAGAGATAAAAGGCCTCTGGTACAGCACATGCCTAAGTTTTAGGACCTACCTAACCTGATAGGGGAACTTTTCATTTAAAACATGAATGGATGCAAGTTCGGGTTAGGGTTTCACTAGTTATTCTCTGTTTCTCCATTTGAGAATTAGGGAAGCGTTTATCTTAGGCCTGCAAAGTGTTTTGAGGAACTATTTACAGAGAGCCATGAGTTACTTTCCATTACTATCTCATGTCATATGCAAGTTTTGTTAGAACTATACTCAATCAAATTCTTAGATTGGTTTACATTCTGAGAAATTTCAACCTTCATATTTGTTGTGTTTTGTTTATTCCTTATACATTGGTAGCTCTTACTGAAACTTATGGCAAATTTTTGTAGAGGATTTGCCTGTTTTTGCTCTTCAAGACGATAGGGTTGTTGAAGTTGTAGGGGAACCAACAAGTGTTCATAAAGCCTTGGAGCTGATTGCATCACATCTCAGAAAGTTCTTGGTTGATCGTAGCATAATTGCATTCTTTGAAAATCAGGTTAGCTTCTGTTCATGTTGTGTTTATTACTTATCTCTATGAACTTGTCTCTTTACTCTGCTTTTGAAACAGATGCAAAAGCCAACTCGCCAGATGGATCATATGCCACCACACCAGACATGGGGTCCACCTCAAGGTCATGCCTCAAGTGGTGGTGGAGGTCCTGGCTATGGTCACAACCCACCTCCATATATGCAACAGCCTCCTAGACATGATAACTACTATACTCCTCCTGAGATGCGTCCACATTCAATGGAGAAACAGCCTCATCAAGGTATATCTGCATATGGGAGAGAACCTCTTATGAATGTGCACGTATCATCAGCCCCACCGATGGTCAATCAGGTATCATTCTTATCTACTGCAACGTATATAATGTAAGTAAATCACATGAGAATCTGACTGGTGTGGGGATTTGTTTGTTTTTTTCAGCAAGTTACGCAACAAATGCAGATTCCATTGTCATATGCAGATGCTGTAATTGGGACATCAGGTTCAAACATAAGCTACACTCGACGTCTTAGTGGAGCAACAGTAACCATTCAGGAAACCAGGGGAGTACCTGGTGAAATGACTGTTGAGGTTAGCGGAACTGGCTCACAAGTCCAGGCTGCTATGCAGCTTATCCAGGTACTCTCATTCTCACACCAGATCTCTTAATTATAATTACCTTTAACTCTTGTATCAATCTCAAATGAGTCAGAAGCTGATTTGTTTTGATGATGAAATGTGACTGTTGATTTTGTTTATGAAAGAACTTCATGGCTGAAGCTGGAGCGCCGGCACCAGCACAGCCTCAAACTGTAGCACCAGAGCAGCAAGGCTATAACCCATATGCAACCCATGGCTCAGTCTATACAGCGGCTCCAACAAACCCACCTGGAGGATACGGTACAGATTACAACAACTCAAGCTACGGTTACTGATAAGAGTGAGAACGCTAGGATGTTTATCTATTATATGTTGTTATTAGCTGAACCACCCTGGTTCCTGAATCAAATTTTTTTCTTTAATTTCTAGTTGTTTTGAGGCTTTTTCAGGTGTACTGTTCAATATTGTCTTTGATAAGTTCAACCAGTTAAGCATTGGTTTGGAGACTATGGACAAAATAAATTAAGAAGTTTTGTTTAAGGTGTGTTTCAGATTGGGCCAATATAGATAAGAGTGTGTGAGTGATGGAACGTTTAATTCTCTCATGGACCTTTTCAGACTCTAAGATGCATCAAATCTGAAAAGGCCTTGGAGGTAATGAGTCGAGTAAATCATACATTTAAGAATTATTATGACGTGTTACTAAAGAAAGTCAGAAAACTGAAAGGTGATCTTTCGTTTCCCTCTGAAAAAAATTAAATTTTCAGTTTCCTCGAAATGCAAAATAAAATAAAAAGGATAGAGAAAAGGGAAAGGAAGAGATATGCTTTAGAAAATAATGACCATAAGTCAAAATACTCAAGATCCAACGACTGAGATTCCATCTCGTCATCTTCTCTTTAATGATAAGAGTTAAATACAAAAATAATAAAATCCTTAAAGAAAAAAAAGAAATAGAATTAAAAAAATCCCTAATTCTTTTTCTCTCTAAAGAGAATGGAACCTAACGAAAGCCAGCACCATCACCACCACCAACAGCAGCAGCAACAGCAGCAGCAGCAGCAGCAACGACTCACTCCTTCTTACTACCACCAGTTACAACACCACAATCCAATCACGGGAGCAACCACATGTTCTACCGGAAACGCCGTTCCATCTTCCCACAATGGGCTTTTCCCGCAGCCACAGATTAATGATGGGTCATCCTCACTTTCCATGTACCCTCACTCAGTTCCGTCCTCTGCTGTAACGGAGCCGTTAAAGAGGAAGAGAGGTCGTCCAAGAAAGTATGTGACTCCTGAACAAGCTCTAGCGGCTAAGAAAATGGCGTCTTCTGCCAGTAGTTATTCTGCTAAGGAGAGAAGAGAACAAGCAGCTGCAGCTGGAGGTACAGCATCTTCTAATTCAGGGTCATCGAAGAAATCTCAGCTTGGTTCTGTCGGTGGGTTAAGTTTACTCTTTTTGGATAATGCTCCTTTTTGTTTCTTTTTGGTGAATTTTGATTTCTAAAGTTCCTAACTTTTTGGTCTATTTTTTAATTCCAAAAATCTGAATTTTGATAATTATAATTGCTAATTCATAGGTATGGTTCGAGACGTAATTGCTTGTAATTAGCATTATGCTAATCTCATCAGTAAATTTTACATCTTGAGTTTCATAATTAGAGTCTAAACACCTTTTCATTATCAAGTGTGGTTCTATAGATTCTTGTTTGTCTAGTTTAATCAACTTTATTAAGTTTGTTTTTTTTTAAAGATACCATTTATTCATTTGAGTATCTTATAATATTAGGTGATCCTTTTAAGTGTTTTTGGAACTTGTGTTATATACTCTGAGCTTCACAAGTTTTCTTTGGTGCAGGGAAGACTGGGCAAAGCTTTACACCACATGTTATTAATATAGCCCCTGGTGAGGTATGTCATGTTCTTTATATACTCAAGATTTTGTTGGTGTAGGCACATCTTTCAAATCTAGTGTCTAAGTGGTTCTGCTAAAAGTTCTTCTATGAAGATATACTATTCTTTTTCCATTGACACTAAGGCAAGTTGAAGAGGAATCTTTTAGCTTTTTAAGTGTCTCTGGTTAATCTTACAGGATGTGGCTCAGAAAATTATGACATTCGCAAACCAAAGCAAGCATGAACTATGTGTTCTTTCTGCATCAGGCACCATCTCTACTGCATCCTTGCGCCGGCCTGCTACATCAGGAAGTAACACCTCATATGAGGTGATTTTCTACTACTTAGCTTCCTTCTTTGTTGTTTCTTTCTATAGAGGAGAGGTAAGTTTCTTTATTTCTGATCCTCTCTATTCTGTGCGGTAGAGGAGAATTAGCTCACAATACAGTTAGTAAAGCTAGAAAGATTCTTAATTCAGACACTTTCTTTGAAGTCTGCATTTCATTGTTAGATTTGCTTCAGAACTCTGAACAAGTTTCTGCAGGGTCAGTACCAGATTCTTTCATTATCCGGATCTTTTATCCGGGCTGAACAAGGTGGTATGACTGGTGGCCTTACAGTTTCTTTATCTAGTTCAGATGGTCTGATCATCGGTGGAGCAATTGGAACCCACCTCACAGCTGCTAGTCCGGTTCAGGTACAATTCTGTTGTATCAAACTTGCATATATTTGCGTCATTTATGTGTCTTTTGTGTATTATTGTTTCCAACCATCATTCACAACCTGATCATTGCCAATGTTAAGTCTTGATTGCTTTAGCTTTGTGCTAATACAGGTGATTCTTGGTACATTTCAACTTGATAAAAAGAAGGATGCCGCCGGAAGTAGTGGGAAAGGGGAAGCTTCCAACAGTGGAAGTCGATTAACTTCTCCTACTAGCATTGGACCTTTGCTTGGCATGGGTTTTCATTCTGGTATAGATACTCCAGGAAGAGATCCAATGAGGGGAAACAATGAGCATCATCATCAGCAGCAGCAGCAGCAGCAAACTGGTTTGGGTGGACCTCATCATTTTATGATGCAAGCGCGAGCGCCACATGGAATGCACATGACACATTCCCGGCCATCTGAATGGGGCGGAGGAGGCAACAGCAGTCATGATGGTAGA
>KE157604.1:5217-19775 GCA_000411055.1 Leavenworthia alabamica
TATACCCGATGGATCATAATATTTTAGACCCGTGGGTTCGGGTTCGGATTCGGGTTCGGATATTACCCGGTATCCGTTCGGGTACTCGTTGTACCCAAAAATTAAACCTATGTTTTAAATTCTTCTATTAGGTTTTTATTTTATTTGTCTTTTGATATTCTCTTTTTCTTCTATTACTTTGTTCTATCAACAAAATTAAACATATATTCTATTTTCTTTGATAATCTTATATTCCAAATTATTAGCATCTCATTTATTATCACTTAAAGATGTTACTAATTTTGGACTTACACTGGTGTTGAACCAAATTATATAGAAATTGTTCTAAATTTTTTTGTTTTCTTAAAGTTTAAATCTGTTTAAATTTATTTTAATTTATTAGTTTCATATTTTTATTTGATTGATAACGTTTATGATATTTTTGATACAATATACCCGATAGTATATAATTTATACTACTTTATCGGAATCCGATTGGATACTACTCGAACCGAACCGAACCCGGGTAGAACCGAACCGAACTCGATCCGAACCCGATCCGAAATATAATAGATATCTATATGGGTATAAAATTTGTATACCCGAAAAATCCGAACCCGACTGGGTACTATCCGAACCCGACCGGAGTACCCGAATGCCCAGGCTTAATTTTCGTCACGATGTTAAATGTAAAACAACTTCATTTTGATTATAAAGTTAAAATAAAAATTGTCATCCAATGGTTTCAAACCCAAATCTTTTAGAAAAAAATCTAAGTAATTTTACCAATTTTGATACCGATTAAATTAGAAAATTGTATAAATGTATTATATAAAACCCACAAACATATTGATCAACACAATTAAAGGCTAAAAATATTAATTTTCTTTATAATTTATACAATAATTTTAGTTTCTAATTTCAAAATTAAAAAATTAGTTTAATCATAAATTTAAATATTTATAAATTTGAAACTATTTTATTTTTATAATATTAACTATTACTTAGATTTTAATTTAAAATTATTATAATATCAAAATTAAAATTATACTTTTAAAAATTAGAAAATATAAATAGTAATTACAGTTAAACCTCTTTAAATTAATACTCGATAAATTAATAAACACAATAAATTAATAAAATCTTCCNTTTTAACAATTAGAAAATATGAATAGTAATTAGTATCATTTAAACCTAAAATTTAGTTATGAAATTAGAATTATTTAGATTTATTTAATTTAAGAAATCTAAATAAATAATTATTATTATAAAAACTTTAAAACTAAAATTTTAATTTTAATTTTAATTAAAAATATATATTTTAAAAAAATTTAATTTTTAATTACATTTAATAATACATGTATGTGTTATATATAATATAATTATATCATTTTTAAACTTCTTTGATGGCATAGTTCGTAAAACTATTTAGTATTTTTCTAAGAAATTTGGGTTCGAAACCACGTCATTTTACGTTTAACTGAATTACGTCAGGATACAAATGATCGGTCGATAAAATTTTTAATATTTTTCAAAATATCAGTATTAAAATTTATAATTTAAATAACACTTTTTAAGTTAAAGAAAATTTTCATTCACTTTTCTATATTCACATTTTTTTGGACATTTCTCCCATATATATATAACAATTAGTAATTACAAAACACAAAGTGTACGAATAAAAATTATAAAACCAATAATTAGTAAACAAATCGGCGGTGCCGAATATGACATAAAAAGGCTCCACAAATTTGATAATAACAGAAATAATTAAAAGGTGGGCGAACTAAACAACATGCACGTGTATTCCCATGGGCCATGGGCCATGGGCCTGTTTCGTCTTTCGTGCATGGCATTGTCATTACAATGGCCGTCAGTTATAAATTTCAATCTTTATATTTCCTCATCACCCACCAAACTATTATCTCTTTTAATACCACATACTATAACATGATCGATATTGAAGAGGATATTTTGGTCAATTAACATTAACAGAGTAGTTAGTTAGTTACAAACTCTGTAACTCTATAAAAACAGAGTCGTTAGTTGAGTTTTCAACAGACTCGAATAAACACAAATTCAAACAATTTTATCTTGGTATCAGAGCCACAAATCCCAAAATTTTGCTCCTCTTTCTTCATCCTCTTCGTCGCCGAGCAAGACTCCAACAATGTCGATCGCATAAACAAGTGAAAAGAAAGAGGTTCGCAGAACGATTTCACCATTTGATCTTACAGCAGCTGATAATCCAGGTGCTATTATCTCTTATCATCTTCTTAATGGATCGAATTATGATGACTGCGCTATGAGTTTCAAAATTGCTCTCACTTCCATAAAGAAATTTGGATTCCTCAATGGATCCATTACCAAACCAGCTGATGATTCACCGGATCTAGAAGACTGGGAACCTGTGAATGCTCTCATCGTTTCATGGATCAAAATGACAATACATGAATCGTTGAAATCCAGTATTCCGTATCGCGAAACGGCCAAAGAACTGTGGGATCAATTAAAGAAACGATTCAGTGTTTCTAATGGTCCTCGCATTCAACAGCTGAAGCATGATCTTGCGAATTGTAAACAACAAGGTCAACAAATACAAGCATATTATGGCAGAATTAACAAAATTTGGGATACTCTGTCTTCAATTCAACCCATTCGTAGATGTAAATGTGGTCTATGTACATGTGATGTTGTTGATCTTCAAGAAAAAGATCGCGAAGACGATAAAGTTCAACAGTTTCTTTATGGCTTAGATGAGTCATTTTCCTCAATCCGTTCACACCTCTTATCACGCTCATCTCTGCCTTCAATTGAAGAAGTTTACAACTCAATTCGCCAAGAAGAAGATCTGTTAAGTCAGACCAGAAAGAAAGAAGATAAGACTGAGGTCATGGCACTAGCTACACAGCTTCGATCTAAAAACAGAGATGACAAGAACAAGATTTATGTCTTCATTGTGGACGCCCGGGTCATGCTACTGACAAATGTTTTACTCAAGTTGGATATCCAGATTGGTGGGATGATCGTCCTCGTCGTGCTCCTCAGTCCAATCGGCTCTACAACTAAATCACATCAGCAAGCCAAAGCCGTCGTCAATGCCGCTGCTCTGTCTTCTCACCAACAAATTACCAATATCTCTGATAGCGATAAAGATGCAGTTGTTGGTATCTCTGACGAGCAATGGCAATCTATGTTACGCATTTTAAATGCCTCTCGCCTAAACACCACTGAGACAATTACGGGTATGTCGACTCCTAATTGGATCTTTGATTCCGGCTGTTCTCATCATATGACTGGCAAACATGAAAGTCTCATTGATATTCATGATATCGCTCCTGTTTTGATCATCATAGCTGATGGTTCATAAAGACTTGCATCTAAGGCTGGCACCGTAGTATTAAATTCACATCTGTTTTTGCACTCTGTTTTCTACGTTCCAGAATTGAAAACAGATTTGGTGTCAATGAGTCAACTTCTTGATGACAATCAGTGTGTTACACAGATGTCTGACAAATTCATTGTGGTCCAGGACCGCAATACGAGGACGGTGATTGGACTAGCTAAACGAGAAAATGGGACGTTCTATTGGAAAGGTTCTGAGTTAGCAGTCGCAGTCACAACTCAATCCGTTCAGTCAGACTTACTACACAAACGTTATGGACATCCCTCTAACAAAGTTTTATCGGTTATTTCTGGTTTTCGTTTGTCTTCTACAAGTGATTGTGATACTTGCTTACGTGCAAAACAAACACGTGACTCATTTCCGTTAAGTGACAATAGAGCATTGCATATTTTTGATCTTATTCATTGCGATGTTTGGGGTCCATATCGTACTCCTTCTCACTCAGGGGCGAGGTATTTTCTTACAATCGTGGACGACTACTCACGTAGCGTTTGGGTATTTCTCATGCCTTCTAAAGCTGATACTCGCATCAGATTACTGGAGTTTTTTGCATTGATTCATAGACAATTTCAGACACATATCAAACGCATATGGACCGATAACGGCACAGAGTTCATGTGTTTGACTGACTATTTCCGTAGTACTGGTATAATTCATGAGACAACTTGTGTCTACACTCCCAATCAAAATGGCATGGCAGAGCATAAACACAGACATATATTAAACGTAGCTCGAGCATTACGGTTTCATTCTTCCTTACCAATCGCTTTTTGGGGTGAATGCATTCTCACAGCCGGCTATCTAATCAATCGTACACCTACACCAGTTCTCCAAGGCAAGACTCCATATGATCTGCTATATGGTTCGTCTCCACCTACTAAACACCTACGTGTTTTTGGTTGTTTGTGTTATGCTCATAACTAATATACTGGTGGTGATAAATTTGAATCTCGCTCTCGGAAATGTATTTTCGTTGGCTATCCTCATGGGCAGAAAACTTGGCGTGTTTTTGATCTTCAAATATCTGAATTCTTTGTCTCTCGGGATGTTAAGTTTTTCGAAGACAAATTTCCTTATGCACTGAGTCCTTCTTCTATCCCCGATGACCAGTTGCCAGACATTCCAGCACTGAGTCCTGCAAGTTTTCTTTTGGATGACACAATCTCCATAGACCAACAACACACTCAAGCTTTGCCGCCTGCACCTGAAAATGTTCATTCACCAGTTAGTGATCATTCAACAGAGCACATTGTCACCGAAAATATGGGTCTCCAACCAGTGGCTATTTCATCTATCTCAACTTCCACACTTACACATTCAGATCCACTGCAACCTACGGTCCCGGAGTCACTTCAAACAAAGGAACTGGGTATAGGCAAACGTACGAAGATACCATCTACTCGTCTTAAAGGTTTCATCACCAACACGGTTATGCAACAATCTGGTGCTGATGTTGGTTCATCTCTCTACCCTATCACTGACTATATCAACTCATCTAATCTCTCCGAAGCTCATAGAGCTTTTCAGGTCGCCATCACAGCAGGTACGGAACCTAAAACTTTCGCCGAAGCTATTAAAAACAAAGAATGGACCGGGGCAATGGACAACGAAATTGATGCTCACGAGTTGAACAAAACTTGGAATATTACTGATCTTCCACGAGGAAAGAAGGTCATTGGCTGCAAATGAGTTTTTCGTTTAAAATTTCGTTCTGATGGCTCTCTTGAACGTCACAAGGCACGTCTGGTTGCATTAGGAAATCGACAAAAGCCAGGTGTTGATTATGATGAAACATTCGCACCAGTTGCAAAAATGAACACTGTCCGCATGTTTCTTCGATATGTTGCAGGTCGAAACTGGGTCGTGCACCAAATGGATGTGCACAATGCTTTTCTTCATGGTGATCTCCAGGAAGAGGTTTATATGAGGCTCCCGCCTGGTTTTGAAGATCGCTATGGCAACAAGGTCTGTCGACTCAACAAGTCGATCTATGGTTTAAAACAATCACCACGCTGTTGGTTTTCCAAACTATCTACAGCGCTTTTGAAATATGGATTTCAACAGTCGACAGCTGACTATTCTCTCTTTACTATTGATCGTTCAAGATACTCACTTCGTATACTTGTCTATGTTGATGATCTGGTTATCTCCGGGAGTTGTGAATCCGCTGTGACACATTTCAAAGCATATATTTCTTCGCATTTTCGGATGAAAGATCTTGGTCTTCTCAAATATTTTTTTGGTCTTGAGGTCGCCCGTAATAGCACTGGTTTTGTTCTCAGCCAACGGAAATATGCACTTGATATAATCTCTGACACAGGTTTACTTGGTTCTAAACCTGCCTTGATACCGATTCCTCAACATCATGTTCTTGCTTTGTCCAAGTCTCCTTTGATTGATGATCCTTCTTCATATCGTCGTCTAGTTGGGAAACTTATATATTTGGCCAACACACGACCGGATTTATCTTATTCTGTTCACATCCTGGCCCAGTTTATGCAATCTCCGCGGCTTGATCATTGGAATGCAGCAATCCGCGTTATTAAATTTCTCAAACTCAATCCGGGTCGAGGTATATTACTTAAAGCATATGTGGATTTCACGATTACTGGTTGGTGTGACTCCGATTATGCCACATGTCCGTTGACACGGAAATCCTTAACTGGCTACATCGTCCAAATGGGAGGCTCAACTATCTCTTGGAAAACTAAGAAACAGAAGACAGTTAGCACATCCTCCGCCGAAGCAGAGTATAGAGCTATGGCAATGATAACTAAAGAGCTTATTTGGGTGAAGCGTCTTCTTCATGATCTGGGATATAGACATACAGCTCCGATGGTTGTTCACTCTGATAGTAAATCGGCGATTGCTATTGCCCGGAATCCGGTGTTTCACGAAAGAACGAAACATGTTGGTGTGGATTGTCATTTTATTCGAGATGAGATTTTTAGTGGTACGATCGCCACACAGTACGTTCATACTACAGCTCAGCTTGCGGATCTCTTAGCATTGGGACAAAGAGATTTGGAAACACATCATGACAAGTTTGTTGACATCCATGCGCCAACTTGAGGGAGGGTGAAGAGGATATTTTGGTCAATTAACATTACCAAAAACAGAGTAGTTAGTTAGTTACAAACTCTGTAACTCTATAAAAACAGAATCGTTAGTTGAGTTTTCAACATACTCGAATAAACACAAATTCAAACAATTTTATCTGATATTATACAAACTTTGAAAATTTGGTCTAGAAATTTTTTAAGTTTATCGGAAAAAAAACAAAAACTAGATAAAGATGCTAACTAAGACGACAGTATTATTTTAATTTAGATATGTAATAATACATACATATTGAATCATATCTCAACTTGCGTTTGGTACGACAAATAAAAGAGAAAGGGACAACCTAACCAACCCTAATAATTTGACATAACAAACAAAAACCAATTAGAATCTCTCATCTATGAGCCATCACTAGCTGTACGTATGGCTCTTTTTGGCTTTACCCACCAATCCTATTTGCCTTCTCTTCTCAGTTTTTAATTCTATGCTTCAATGCTGATCACTCGGATCGGAAGCCTCCGCTTCATCTTCACCGTCGGAAATGACACGATCTCGTCTGCCTCAGCCGTCCAACTACATGTACAATGTTACATAATTATTATAATTTTTGACGTACACATATAATTCCAAGGATATGATAATGTAGTTGAAATTAGTAACATATATGTTTTGGTGAACCAAAAAAAAAAATCATTCTTATAACTAGAGTTTGTAACCTAGTCATTTGTATTATTGTCCCGGTTCTGGCATCATTGAAAAGTTACAAATGCGATAGCGTAACTGAGTGACCCCAAAATAAACACTAACAATATAGACTAATTTTTAAAACATTTCATTTATTTATTTATTTTTAATTTTAGAAAAAAATCAAAGCTTATTTGGACCAGTTCATTTATGACCAACCTGTTAAGACCAGACTGGACTTCTCTAGTCTACTAAAATATCCCTTGATACCTCGGCCAACCGAAGATACCAATAGATTAACAGTTTTAACACAATCAATACTTGGTTAATTACTAAATAAATTTGTAAATGTAAAGTCATAGGTTTACCTGTACCGGGTTACAAGATGGTGAAGAAAGATGGCTATTTCAAGCTTCGACAGTTCTAAACCAGGACATAGCCTTTGCCCACCACCAAAGGGTGTGAAGTTATTACTGTTGTTTACCGATCCATTAATCCTCTGTTAAAAAAAATGAATTGGTTGATTAAGATAGAGGAAATAATGTATAGGCGTTTATAAGATAACGTACGTCCCATCTCCACGGATTGAATTGATAGGGATTCTCATAAATGTCTTCATCCATGTGAACAGATATGAATGATGCCAATACACACCATCCTTTTGGTATTACGTAACCTACCATTCACCCACCCAAATTTATATTTATTTATCAAGAATATAATAAACTTAAGTATCCTAAAATAACTTGTAATAAAAATAAATAAGCATGTGATTTAATGATATTAAAAGGGTATGGTGCACTTGTTTCTGAAATTATTACCGAACATAAATGTGATTGGTCTATTTAATGGTAAAAGAAAATACCTTTAATTTCTACATCTTTGAGAGCCTTCCTCCACACACCGTTAATGATGTTAGCCATTCTCAGCGTTTCATTTATCACCTGTTTATGAAAAGGTTTAAGATAAAATTAAAAGAAAACAAAACCTTAATATGTAACAACTTTCTAATTTTTTAACGAAAAAAATTAGTATGTTTAAAATAATACTTACATTTTGAGTGAAAGAGAGAGACATATAATCGATCCAATTGTATTCTTCTCCCAACTCTAGTTTTCGCCTCTTCATCTCCTTATTTTCCTCCTACAATTAAAATAAATAGAACATTTATAAAATGTTAAATTGTTGTCAATAATTAAAAAAAATTGTTGTCAAAATAAAATAAAATGTTAAATTAATTCAACTCGTCGTCATGCATTTACGGACACACGTGTGTGCTGTTGCCTGTTGTAACATGAAACTCGTAAGGTCACTTACCACGAGTTTGGCTAGAGCGACGGGGTTGTCACTTAGGAATTTAACAGCCAAGGTCATCGCCGTTGGCATTGTTTCCTCTCCAGGTATCATCATTTCTACGATCTTTCCGCTGATGTAATCAGACGACTGAGATTGCTTCTCCGAATCACCACCGTCGCTAACGTCTCTTAAAAGCACATCAACCACGTCATTCACCGGAGACGTCGTCGAAGATTTCTCTCTCTCTCTCGTCGTCGCCATTTGTCTCTCCTCCACAACCTTCTTAACTATCTTTATTAACCTCTCTTTCGCCTGCATGATTAAAATGTTAAACCTAGACATTGATACACTAACAAAACATCTTCATTATTGATATTATCATATGAAATGTGTTATATAAGAAAAATAATAGACCTTAAGAGATTTATAAAGTCTAGTGCCAGGGAATTTGATGGGGATACAAATCAAACCCTTGATGAATTCTTCGAACTCAAGCTTGATGATGTCCAAATCTTCACCAGGAGATATGCTCATCAACACTTTAACTAATATCTCGAACGTCATCTATAACACAACATGCCACAAGAATAAAAAAAACTTCATACGAATTAAAATGCGTTGTGAACAAACAAAATATTCACTTGATCGGTTAGTTACCTTTTTGATCTCGTCTTGAACATGAACCAAAGGAAGTTGAGCCCAAGAAGCCAAAGTAAGACCAACCGAAGCCTCAATGTATCGAGTGATCTTCTCTTTGAGATGAAGAGATCTAAGGAACGCGCCAATGAGAGTGTGAAGCCTCTTTTGGTGAAGTCCATTGATGCTGAGAATAGAGTTTTCTCCAAGTAGTTCGGTGATTGATTTAGGGTACGCAGGGACAAATGTGTTGCCATGGTTTTGGAGAACCACTTTGTTAACCTCTGCATCGGTTGATACTATGATTGGTGTCCCTATTATGTTCGTCTTGAACACCTTCCCGTATCTATATCATTACATATACAAATATTTTGGTAAGAAACAAATATTATCATTTCTAGTTAATTTTGAAAGATAATATGTTTACCAAGAATTTATTGTATAAGAATATTTTTGAAAAGTAAAACAAGTGAATGAGATTTTATTAATGTTTTTCAGTGTATGGGTTGGTACTTGGTACACATCATATATTATGTATTATATATAGTTTATTCGGCTGAAGTCTAGGAGAAGTAGTGTATGGCTATAAAAAGAAACATTTAATCTCTGTCTATTTGCAACCTTGAATATATTAATAATCGATCGTCTTCTAATATCATAAGGTAATAAGGGTATTTAGTATTTACCCTTTAGTGTTTTAAAAATAACTAAGTAATGAATCATAGATAACATTATCACACTTAATATAAAATTATATATGGTGTAAATAAAACGTGAATGGTAGCCGAATTAAGAAAAATTAATATAATAAGATATACGATAAATCAGTGGGTATCCAAAAGAGGACCCATCATGAAATTTTATTAGTAGTATTCAAGAAATAATATAATAAATAGCAGAAGAACAGAACAAATATGTTTAGTGTATATTAAAAATAATAATACCATATGGAAAATAATATTATAAAAAGCAGAAGAGATAAAGATGAGAAATCTCACACTAAATGAGGTTTGAATTCCAAAAATTAATAAACTCTTTTGCTATTGTATATTGCCAAGAACATGAAGACAGGTTGGTTTTGTCTTTTGTCAGTCTTTTATTTATTTTTAAATCACGTTATATTCCTAAATATATAATTAACTAAGCAAATGTAATTAAGGCGGTATATATAATTAAATTATCTGGTTTAAGTAATTAACAGAAAAAAAACTTACAAAGACTTTCGTTTGTCCATGAACGTAACAGGCCGAGATGAATAACCACAAGCGATAAACGTTAGGGTTTCTCCGATCACCGGCCAACCTAAGCTTCCCTTTGGAATCATTCCTTTCTTCTCCTTCTCTTCTTCTTCAACTCCATCTTTTGTTTTTGATTTATTTAGACGAAACCATATAAGAATTCCGGATGTCAAAACCAAGAAACCGGCGACCCAATAATCCATTTTCTCCGGAAAGTCCTGTTCTTACCGGAGGATACGTATACCGAATAGTTAAACCAATTTCTTGAGGAATAAATATATGCCTAAGCACATAAAGTTATTTGCACATGTATTGTAGATATATGAAAAATTGTGAAGAGATGATAAAGAATTTTCTCAGTTCTCAAAAACCATGCAGGAAGAGAATGTGAGATAATAAAAATATTTGTAGAGCTAAAGCTATGGTGATGTCATTTTCAATGGTGGCGAAGCAGAGGAGTTAATGATTTAAAATCCTCTAACCGACAAAATATATAACTGTTAAAAAAACATACATAAAACAGTTTTTTGTTTTTCGTTTTAACATATAAAACAGTTAATTACTTTGACCAAAGAATACTATTAATTACTTTGACCAAAGAATACAGTTAATTACCATATATTTAGATTAGTGTCTGTTTTTGATAGTATAATCTTGAATTACAAATATACGAATATATCTACAATTTTATAAGCATACTGACATTTGTTATTGGTCAACAATACAATTATATATCTATTTATTGACATTTCTACTAAAATAAAACGTTTGAATTATATATACGTTAAAATTTGACCTTCATATAATTTCATGAAATGATAAATTACGAAATGGATTTTAGCTATATACGTTATTATTTTATTATAGTTTTGATATAGCTATAAACTCATTTTATGGAATAAAAATATAGAGCTTCTGTAATAAACTTATTTAAAAAAATCAGATTCGTATGGATCCGAATCTATAAAATTTATAACAACAAATTAAATATTAAAAATTTATAAAATAATGAAAGAGAGGGACTAAAATGAGGCAACATAAATTGGGAGCGGCTATAGCGCCACGCTTAGGCCGTTTTGTCTCGTCTCATTTTTAGATATTAGATAGTTACTTCTCACTCTCACCTAATTTTATTTATTTATTTAATGTTCTATTCATTATTTGTTTGACCATTTGTAGAAAATTCATTGTACATTCTTCATATTAGTCCACTATTAGCAACTTATAAAACATCACTTGATAAATCTGTGTAATGAGATTTTCATAATAGATTTATGGGATCGCTATTTAATTACCAAAAATGTTACAAATTCAACAATCTAAAAGTTTTGTAGTGTTGCATAACATTTGGTTTTTAATTATAACACAACACACACAAACATAAGTCAGTGTTTGTAAGCTGTAGTTTAGCCACTTAATTTTTCCTATAAATGATATGCAATTAGTTTATCTTTTTTAATAAACTAGGGTAATTATAGCTGTGCATGCTTTATTAAGTTTAGATCTCAATAAAAGGTTCCACTTCCACCGATCGACCACATTGTTTATTAGCAAAGTATGTGATTAAAAATAAATTAAACACACAAACTTGACACTTTAGATTGAATTAAAATAAATGATAATCAAATGCACCCAAAATAATGTATATTTATATACATGTAATTCAAGATCTGCTTTTAGAATTGGAAACAATGATGAACTCATGATCTTGTTATAATAAACATGGCAGAATTTGGTTAACATATGCTAGTATAGGTTATGTTAATCAGTGGCATTAAACTATTATATTTGCCAATTGCATTGAATTATTAAAGTATGATTCTCAATATTATTATATATTCCATATTAAGTTAATATTTTATGTCTGGGTACCTCTCCTTATAAACTTAATTCAACTTTATTATTGGGGAGTGTGATTAGTGATTACAATGACATGTGACTGGAGCTCTATTTTTTTCTTAACTTTAGGACTTAACAAACAAGATCGAGTGATTAATTAATCGAACCTATGTCTGATAAAAAGCCAAGGTACACACGTTAATAAAAGTTCGGTCCGCAATTAATTAATTAGAAAGCTTTCCGCCTAACGTTACATTTTTTCTTACAATACGTGAATATATTAATATTTAACGTGATGTATAATTTATAAATAAGAGATATGTATACTATCTCTAGTGTTGTAGATTTTTTTTTTGTTTTAATTGTTAATTTATTAATTCCAAAAAGTCACTATTACAATGGAATAGGTGAGAATGATAATGAAAAATGAGGCGAGAGTAGGCGAGACAATTTATCTATAAGATCCAGTGGGGGCAATGTAGATAAATAGTCTGAACTGATGTCTGAAGAGAAAATGGAAGGCGGGTGTCTCATTAAAACCTTATGTGGTAAACCCATTTCGGGAACCCACATAAGGAAAAAAAGTACACCCTGAATAAAAGAAAAACCAATTGGTATCAGTGATCAAGTCTGTAGTATCCTAGCTGAAGGCCGAACCAAGTTTCCAGCATGGATGGTGAAACTGGCGGTGAAGAGCGAATGATGGCTAGCATCTTTGCCTTAAGTGTGGTCTCTATGTCCCGAATAATCTGAGATGCTGGTCTGCATATTGACGAGTGTAATCTCACATTGCGCTCCCGCCATATGTGAAATACAGCTGTCTGAATCAGTAAGTGGGCAATAAGTCTAAGCTGCTGAGATGAGGAAGATCGCGGAAGCCACTGCAAAAGGAGAGGTAAGTGGTAATGAGTAGGAGACATATGCAAAATATGACAGAGTATAGAGTGCGAATAAATGCAGGAGAAGAATAGATGCTCCCTAGATTCGTCTGCTGAGGCACAAAGAAGACATGTAGAGGGAACAGATGGAGAGTAACGACGGATACGATCTCTGGTATCTAGCCTGTCTAGGATGGCGAACCAAGTGGTGAAGGCGTGCTTTGGTATCCGAACTGAGAACCAAACCTGTTTGTGCCACAATACCTCAGGAGAAGGTTGATTAAGTGTCTCAAAAAGCTTTAAGGCCTTGAGGCGGGAAGAGGTGGTTGGTCGATCCTCACCGGGATAAACCCAAAGATAAGAATTGTCCCCTGAATCTTGGATGATGGTCGATGCTTCCGGTAGATTCTGACGGAGAAATGTGACAATAGAATTTCGTGATCTCCTGGACAATCGCCAGCATCCAAGGTTAACTGCCTGGCGAACAGTGGACCTTGATCTAATACCTGTGACAGAGTAGGCGGAGGAACCAAGTATGGATGATAATGGTCCCAGAGATGACCAATGATCATGCCAAAAAGAGCACGTGTTGCCCGTTCCGATCCGACATTGGATGAATGATCTGGCTAAAGGGCGAAGCTTCATAAGGCGCTTCCACATCCAGCTACCTGAAGTATGAGTGATGGTGGCATCCCAAAAGCTAGAAGTACGAATAATATGTTGCCAAATCCAAGAAACCCATAGAAATCCTGACTTTGCAAAAAGCATCCAAATAAGTTTTAGCCCTAGTACATCGTTCCAGCGCGTTAAGCGCCGAAGTCCAAGTCCGCTGCGTTTAGGTGTACATGCCTTTGCCCAACTTAACTTGGCCCTTCTTCCTGAGAGGATGGACCCAGACCATAAGAAGGCATTGCAGTACTTTTCAATCTGAATAAGGCATTTGCTTGGCAGGATGAATATTGAGGTCCAGAAGTTGATGACTGAGTTGATTACTGGTTGGAGAAGCTGAAGACGGCCTGCAAAGGAAAGATGCCTTGTTGTCCAAGAGTTAAACCTAGCTTTTATGTTTTCCAGGAGAGGTAAGTAATCAGAGGTCTTCATCTTTGACGGGACAAGTTGATGTAGCCCAGATAGGTGGTTACTCAGTAGCTGGGAAGATGCAGATTATTTTGGGTTTTTGGGTAGGATTTCTGGTTAGAATTTGCTTTGGTTTTCTTTTTAGGGTTTATAAGAAATAAAAACAAAGATGGTTTTGATTCAAAGCTGGCGACAAGCTTTCTCTTTGAATCAAAAATAGAGATGGATAAAAGCAAAAACGTTTTTGGGATAGAATATGGACTAGACAAGCTGGCGACAAGCTCTCTCTTGTGAAGTCAAGGTTAGGGTTTGAAGGTGGATCGAATACACGACAAAAAGGTGTGGTAAATCTCTTATACGGTGTAGGGTTGCCTAGTTCTAGGGCTTCTCACACAAAGAACAAGGACTTAGGGTTTCTAGGAGTTTACTCGACTAGAACAAGAACAAGAACAAAAGTTTTTC
>KE157604.1:23190-71883 GCA_000411055.1 Leavenworthia alabamica
CTGGTGGTTCCTGTCTTGGTAAAAGGATATCAGTCTGAATGGCCGCATCACAAGTGGTACTCCAAGGTACTTGACTGGTAGTGTCCCTTAAGATAAGCCGTGGGCAGAGGCCATGGAGTGAAGAGCTTGTGTGTTGTTGCCATCAAGGAAAAGAGTGAATTTGAGAAGGTTGACTCCAAGTCCTGACATCCTGTAAAAATCATCCAAAACAAAGAAAATAGCCTGAAGAGAAGTGTCGGTGCCATCAAAGAAAATAAGTAAATCATCTGCAAATGAAATGTGAGATATAACCGGGTTCCTGCAACTGTGGTGTAGTCGTATGCGGCCTGATGCAACAGCTCTATCTAGTAGCTTGGAGATTGTGTCCATTGCTATGACGAAAAGATAGGAGGAGATTGGGTCACCCTGTCGTAGACCTTTTTTCCCCTTGAAATACCTTGAGAGATCACCATTGAAATTGATGGAGAAACTAGTCGTAGTGATGCATTCTTTTATCCAAGCAATAAACATAGGAGGAAGATCAAGAGCCACAAGGGATTGAATCACAAAATCCCATTGGAGATTGTCGAATGCTTTTGTGAGGTCGATCTTGAGGCATCCTCGTGTTGTGGGGCCGGATTTGTTGAAGTTGCTTATTAGTTCTGTTGCCAATAGGATGTTCTCACAAAGTTGACGGCCATGAACAAAGCCAACTTGGTTCCTTTGAACTATAAGGGGGAGCATGATCATGAGGCGACCCTCAATGATCGAGGAGATCATCTTGTAGAAATGGTTGCAGCATGATATGGGTCGAAACTCCGGAAGTGTGTCAGCCCCTTTTCTCTTGGGTATCAATGTGATTGATGTGGAATTTAACTCCCTAAGAAGATGTCCACACCTGAAAAATTCAACCATCACATCAATAATGTCATGACCAATAATATTCCAACAAGAGCGTATAAACTCGATGGGGAATCCATCGGGACCAAGCGCTTTGTTGGCCGGCATATGCCAAATAATGGAAATAACACTATCAGAGGAAGGAATAGAGGAGATGATGGTGTTTTGGGCAGAAGAGCTCCTGAATGAGTGTAGATCACGTAGGAAAGCGAGCGATGGTGTGGTGACTCCGTTGTTCCTTGTGCCGAGTAAATTCCTGTAATAAGAAATTGTCATTAGTTTCAAGGATGGAATATCGAAGATCAAAGTACCATTTATATCCCGAAGGGACGAAATAAAATCTCTGTGAAAATTCGCTAGAACACGGCGATGGAAGAAGGTAGTGTTCATGTCTCCTCTTTGTAACCATTGGACTCTAGACTTCTGACGATAGAAGATCTCTAGTGCACTTTCCATCTTTTTCCAATGGTCACGAGCTTGTAGTTCTACTTGGTGATGAGAGTGGCTTGGGTTGGAGAGAAGGTTTGATTGGGCCTGGTGCAATAGGCTAAGAGCCTCTTCACATCGTTGTTGAATCTCCCCCCAAAGCCCTCTCGGTTAAGTGATCGACAGCATGCCTTTGCTGCTTTGAGTTTGATGGCTAACTTGTACATCTTTGTCCCATGAATGATCCTACTGTGCCATACATCATGAATCCTGCAATGGAAGTTTGGATGAGTAGAGATAAAAGTAAAGTATCTAAATGTCTTAGCCTTTCGCTCTCTGACACCCGGTATATTAACTAAACAAGGACAATGATCAGATGCTCCTGGAGCATCGAAGAAGGCTGCTGATTGAGGGACAGCCAGCATCCATGACTCATTGGACAGAGCCCTATCCAGCTTCCTAGTGATAAGGTCTATGTGTCCTTTGTTCGACCACGTTTGAAAAGCGCCCCTGAAAGACAAGTCAGAAAGTTCACTATCAATAAGACATTTTTGAAATTCCAACATATCGGGTAAAGGCAAAGTAGATGGATAAGATGAAAAATGCTCAGAGGAGAGAAGGACTTGGTTGAAGTTCCCTGTAACCAGCAGGGGATTTGAAGAAATGTACGGATGTTGGGATATTGCAATAATGTCGCGCCAAAGTCTCCTTCGATCATGTTGGTGGTTACTTGCATAAATAAAGAGGATTGTAGCATGGAAGCCTGTTGCTTGATCAAAAACACCTAGAGCGATCATTTGGTCATTCTTGGCATAGACAGAACATTGAAGGCGAGGGTCCCATAAAACCCAGATTCTTCCCAATGGTAAGTGTTCATAGTTGGTTTCAACATTCCAAGAAGGTGTGATATGGTTGATTATTCGGGTGACTTGTAGTTTGTCTTTTACTCTTGTCTCTAAGATGGCTCCAAGTAGAGGTCGATGTGAACGTATCCAATCTTTCACCTAGCGTTGATGGGATGAGCTACAAATACCACGAACATTCCAAGAGAATAAGCAATTGTGATTAAAATTATTTGAAACATTAGATTGCATATTGAACTTGATTAAATAAAAATTAATGTGTGGAGATAAAAGATAAGAATGGGAACTAGAGATTAGAGAAATCTCTTTTTTGCCGGAAAGAATGGAGGAATTTGGTGCTTCTTGCTCTTGATCCTAGATTTCCCTTTCTTTGTTTCTTTTGTGATCTTGGAAGCATGATCCTGTTCTTTAATTGGTATGTCCTCATTTGACAAGTGATCCGAATGTGTAGGAGACTCTAATTCAGGTTCATCTTCAAGATCATCCATAGCATCCTGAAAATTGACATCTAATTGAGAATTAGAAATTATGGTTGAAAATAGTTTAGTAGCTGAAGGAAATGGTCGAGGTCGAAGTGTCAGTTGGTGCGTTGGACTGTTGGAGAGTGGAGATGCTTGATTGTTCCCTTGTTGCTGTAAGAGTAAGGATGTGAAGGTATGTGAGGGTGGTGGTAGATACGGGAGACGATGCGGTGGAGTGTTGGAGGATGACGGTGTTGCGTATGGAGAGACGTTGGTGATAATTGGGCTTGCAGTGCCGTGGACAAGTGGACCAGTTTTTTCCGGTGAGAGGCGAGTGTGATCAGGTGATAGTGAACTGAAACGGAGGTGGCGCTGCTTGATTTTTTCCAGCGGTGACTCAGGGACGAGGGAGGGGGTGATGTCGAAGCTAAGTACTTAAGTAGCAGTTAGAATCAAGTAGAATTTGTCCGATTTCCGGAGTTAGTGTTGTAGTTAGTGTAGTTAGTGTTGTAGATTTTATTTTGGTTGGAAGTTATAAAGAGATCACAATTTTTTGCTNCTTGTCCGTTTGTTGAATTTGTATAGCATAACAGGCGTTAAAAGCTCAATAACATATAGAAATTTTATATATCTATAGACACACACAACTCTTGATACATAGGCTAGACTAGGCAGACATTAAAAAAGTATCGAGCAGTGAACCGTATTAATTAATATAGAGCCTTAAACAAAAAAGTTAATATATAGAAAAAACTATAGAAAAGTATTTGTGAGTACACATTTAATTGTTGTTACCAAACGCAACTGAACTATGAATCGGGGAGATAGACATTGGAGGATTCATTCCCATGTCGGTTGAGAATTAATAAAGTTCGTATTTACTTAACGTCCACAAAATCTTGAATTCATTGGGGAGGTTTAGTTCCTATTCGGATCAACAAAAGTAGCCTTTTGTACATATTGTGTTCTTTGATCATTACCGTAACTAAGTTATGTTTTGGTTATATGTTGGAATGTCTCCTTATTACCTTATACATATATAGAGTTTGCATTATGCTTTATTGCAGTTCTTCATAATCTTTTTAATGCGATAACTCAATGAGAAGACAACATACATTATTACACAATAAAACATATGAAGAATCACTCTTTAACTTTTTTAAGTGTTGCATGCATCATGCATGCTCTTTACTATAATTGTTTTGTTTTCCCATAGTCTTATATTTATAATTGTTATATTCATCACTATTTTTTCTAATCTTCTTTATGGCAACAATGAAAAACAATAATGGCCTATTGGGGAAAGAAAAAGAGAGGCAAATGAGCAGAGTAGAGTAGAAAAGATCAAATAATAATGAGTTGTCATAGTCATATCTCAAAACCATTTGGTTATTTCGATAAACATAATCATTACTCAACATCGCTCATTCATCACTCTGTCCATCCCTGACATTTCCATCATACACTGTCTCTCTTCATTTTCATTTTCATTTTTTTATTTTAAAAAACAGTAAAATTTTCTGTAAAATAACTGTGTTGGTTGACTTTAAAAGTATGTATACAGAAGAAAAAAGGGTTTTAGAAACAAACAAAACAAAAGTTTTAACTTAACTTGCACAAGAAGCAACATCAGCATGAACACCAGTATCATGAAACAAAGTTAGTTTAGTAATCGCGAGAGCTTCACCAAACAAAGATGCCCTCGTTGATTTCTCTATCCGAACCTCCACAAATTCTCCTATTTTAGGATTCCTCTTCACATCAAGAAGAGATGCTTTATCAAACAGAGGCTTTATGACAAATGAAACTCTATGTCCTTTATCTGTTTTTCCAATGAGTTCTGTCTCAGGAGCTCTTTTGTTTGGTCCTTCAACGAGAACTAACTGAATTGATCCAACCTGAGAGTCGTAACATGGACCTGTTGTTTCACGGAATGCTTCAATAAGTTCTGTTAAACGTCTCTGCTTCACTTCCTCTGGAACATCATCTGTGTAATTCCTATGAGCATGTGTCTTCTCTCTCATACTATATGCAAACATATAAGCCATATCATATCCAACTGCTCTCACAAGGCTTAGTGTTTCTTGATGTTCTTCTTCAGTTTCTCCACAGAAACCTACCAACACATACAAGCAATGATACCTTTATGTTCAGGCATTATAAAACAGAGGATACAATATGATTAAGCAATGTTTGTTGAGTAAATATACCAGTTATAAAATCACTTGTTAAAGCCACGTCTGGTATAATACTTCGAATCTTTTTAACAAGATCCAAGTAAGCTTCTCTTGTGTAACCTCTACGCATCTGTTCAAGTATTCTACTATTACCAGATTGTGCAGGAAGATGAATGAGATTGCAGATGTTATGTCTATCTATCATCAAATACAACAACTCATCAGGGTAATCTTTAGGATGAGGTGAAGTAAACCTAAACCTCATCTCTGGAAACTCTAAAGAGAGTCGGTCTAAGAGATCAGCAAATCTCAAACCCATGTTTTTGACTTTACATCTGCTTGAGAATCCCTCACTGTATTCCCAGTTAGCACCTGATTCATGATTAGACGAATCATCGTTATAGCTGTTCACATTTTGGCCCAAAAGAGTAACTTCTTTCACACCGGATTCCCATAGTTCCTTAACTTCGCGGACTATGGATTCCACAGGACGTGATCGCTCTCTGCCTCTTGTAAAAGGAACAATGCAGAAAGCGCACATGTTGTTGCATCCTCTCATAACAGAAACAAAAGCAGTTATTGAGTTTTGGGAGATTCGAACTGGAGAAATGTCAGCATAAGTCTCTTCTAGAGAAAGAAGAGTGTTGATTCCTTTTTGTCCATAGTCTACTTCTTCCAATAACCTCGGAAGATCTCTATACGCATCAGGACCACAAACAACATCAACCATTTTATCAGAATCAAGAATCTTGTCCTTTAATCTTTCAGCCATACATCCCAAAACAACAACTTTAGGAGGTTTGAGGGATTGTGCTCTTCCTGAAGCAACATTGAGTTTCCACTCACGTTTTAGGAACCAGAAATAGTTAAGTCTTTGCCATACTCTTTGTTCAGCATTGTCTCGTATAGCACAAGTGTTGATGAAAATGACTTCTGCGCTCTCAGGATCAGTCACAACTTCTTTATAACCAGATTTTTTCATAATCGAAAGGACGATCTCCATGTCGTTAATGTTCATCTGACATCCATATGTTTCGTGATAAATCCGGCCTTTTGATGCAATATCTGAATCTAGTGTGCATCTAAGAGCAATAAAGGATTCGAAAAGACAAATATCACCATAAGTTATTAAGCACCAATGAGCAAGAGCAAACACCAAAGAGGCAATGAAACGTTGCAAATGATTCTCTCAAAATCAGAGCTTTAGGATTATTGAAACTAATGGGGTTCGCAAAGTAGAAGACTTACTCGGATTCAATCTCGGGAGTGGTAAGAGAAGTGTGGGCTTGAGCTTTGGAGACGAACTGGTGAAGGCTTGGACCATCGAACTTACAAGAACCAGCAATTTGAGAAACAGAAAAGCTTCTAGAAAGGTCCAAGGCAAAACCATTCTTCCTCTTGATCGTTTTCTGTGTGAAACGATGCACACTACAGCAACGAGGGAGAAGAGCAGAAGAAGAAGAAGAAGAAGCATGGGTTGCTACTTTCGAGGAGAGGAATCTAAGAGACAGACCATTTCGTGTAGTGGCTTTGAAGCAGAGAGAGCACCCATGAGGATTACTGAGGATTAAAGAGAGAGACGAGAGAGAAGAAGACGCCATTGGTGAATGAGCTCCACCAGAAACAACGGGAGGCTCACCCAGGCTTAGGGATTTTACAAATCTACTCACACACAAAACGCAGCGTTTAGTTATCTAGACCTTAAAGGGTAGTACTGACATTTTGACTCTCAGCTGCCTTTTTATTATCGCTTAACGAACTTTTTGGTCAGAAAGAAGAAGAAGACGTAGAGAAGTAGAACTAGAATTAGAAGAAGAAGAATGATGATGATGATGCAAAAATGGAGAAGATCTGGAGAGTTAATAAGATTTGGATGTAAATCTCTAATTAATCTTCGATCAAATGAGAACTCAGTCTCACGTTCTATTTCAGGTTTGATTTGCCTATCCTTTGTCTTCAATTTTACTATTATATATATTAGATAATATATAAAAAACTGAACTTTGCATTAGAAAAATAAAATCTTTTAGGATAAGGATATTTCTATTTATATTTTAATTTTGTTATCTTATTGGTTGATTTATGGGTTTAGGCTTTGTGAATCACTACGAATCAAAAAGCAAGCTTTTTGATGGGAACCATAACACACAACTTCATCATCCATGTATTGGTAGAAATTTTGAGATGCTGCAGCAGTATAAATGTTTTTGGTCAGCTTCACAAATTCAGAGAAACCCTTTGTTTTCGTCTTTGAATTCCAAGGATGTTAGCTACTTCAAGGAGATGTTAGGTGAAAAAAACGTGATTCAAGATGAAGAAAGGCTTGAGACTGCTAATACAGATTGGATGCATAAGTATAAAGGATCTAGTAAGCTGATGCTTTTGCCTAAGAACACAGAAGAGGTGCTTTATTTTGTTTCCTCTACTGTATACTACCATTACTTTCTTTGGATCACAATGAATATTTGTTTAAACATAGGTTATTTACCGCAGGTTTCTCAGATACTTCAATATTGTGATTCGAGACGGTTAGCTGTTGTTCCTCAAGGGGGTAACACTGGTCTTGTAGGTGGAAGTGTGCCTGTCTTTGATGAGGTTCTCTTTTTTACCTCTACTGATACTAATTGATGATGATCAAAATGTTGGATAAGAACAAAACAAGCGTTTGAGATCATAAAAATGACCAATTTTGTGGCATATTTTTCAGGTGATCATCAATGTTGGTTTGATGAATAAAGTCATATCCTTTGATGAGGTAATTGGCAATCTTATATTCAGAACACCAGCTGCTCCTCTTTTAGTTTTTTGTCTTATTTTGATGGAAATGTATTTGCGCTGTTTAATAGAGATTACAACCTTTATTTCTATTGTCAGTTTCTTGATTACTGCTTTTGAGTAATGTAACTGTACATTTGAAAATGATACAATACCCTCTGTTCAGGTTAGTGGCGTCTTGGTGTGTGAAGCAGGATGCATTTTGGAAAATTTGGCAACTTTACTCGATACCAAAGGGTAATTTAATCATGTCTTTTATAACCATCTTTAGTAACAATGACCTGTAAATCAATTGAAGACTATTTTATTATTCAAATAGCTCGATGATTTTGGTTAGATATAGCAACATAAAGTTATGTTTCTTCAGTTTTATTATGCCTCTAGACTTAGGTGCAAAAGGAAGCTGTCATATCGGTGGAAATGTTTCAACTAATGCTGGTGGTTTACGCCTTATTCGTTATGGCTCACTTCATGGAAATGTATTAGGTAATCAATTATAGTTCTACTCACTCTCAGTCCATTGTAAATACTTTGTGGTTTCATCTTCATCATTTTTTTACTTACCATTTCAGGTCTAGAAGCTGTCACAGCAAATGGCAAAGTGCTTGACATGCTTGGAACTTTACGCAAAGACAATACTGGGTACGACTTAAAACATTTATTTATTGGTAGGTGTATATTATTGTCTTGTGCTATGCAATGATTTCAAATGTAACTTCATTACCACAAATAGATTAAAAACATGGTGAATTTTTCTTACTGGTTTCCCACAGGTAGTGAAGGATCACTCGGTATTGTAACTAAAGTTTCTATACTCACACAACCAAAACTGTCTTCTGTAAATTTAGCCTTTCTTGCGTGCAAAGATTATCTCAGCTGCCAGGTTTTATATAATCTCTTCTGTACATAGGAGATGGCAAGTGAACTATTATCTTTCAATCTGTTTCTTTTTTTTTCTAGAAACTTCTGGTTGAAGCAAAGAAAAATCTTGGAGAGATACTGTCTGCTTTCGAGTTTCTTGATAACAATTCCATGAATTTGGTAAGCTTTTAAGAGCTGTATGCATTTCACATTCTTTATCTTGTGTTCAAGTCTATGATTTTTTGCTAAAACCATTTCTTTTTAATTCATTTGCCAGGTACTGAACCACCTAGACGGTGTACGTAATCCAGTTTCCTCTTCGGAGAACTTTTATATTCTGATAGAGACAACAGGGAGTGATGAAACTAATAACAGGTATAAAGAATTTGTCTGGTAAATGAAGCTCTCTTCTAAGTATTCAGATCCCTTGATAGATTCAACAACTAATGCAGGGAGAAGCTTGAAGCTTTTCTGATAAAAGCATTTGAAAAAGATTTAGTTTCTGATGGTGTAATCGCTCAAGACATTAACCAAGCATCCTCATTTTGGTACATAAGAGAGGTAAAACACTTGAGTTATTTCCCCTGAGAAATCTCATATGTTACAAGTCGAATAATGTCTTGATAATCATCCTCCAGGGTATAACAGAGGCATTACAGAAAGCAGGAGCTTTTTACAAGTATGATTTATCCTTACCAGTTGAAGAAATTTATAATATTGTTAACGATCTTCGAGGGAGATTAGGTAAGATCTATATAAACCATTTATTACTTGAAAAACCGAAAGATTCAGTGAAAACTGATACCAAAATATGTATATGCTTCAGGTGACTTAGCAAATGTTATGGGATACGGTCACCTTGGAGATGGAAATCTTCATTTAAACATATCAGTCGCTGAATATAATGATAAGGTATGTACAAATATACAATATGAAATGTCCAAATGATCGATGATTCATTGACTCTTTGCTTGTAGATTTTAAGTTTAATAGAACCATATGTCTATGAGTGGACATCAAAGCATCGTGGAAGCATTAGCGCAGAACATGGATTAGGTGTAATGAAAGCTAATGAAATCTTCTACAGCAAATCACCTGAAACTGTGAGTTTAACAAACCACATATCGAACTTTTCAGGTCAATCTATTCTAACTGGAATATAATAAAATTTGCAGGTTGCATTAATGGTTTCTATTAAAAAGTTGTTGGATCCAAAGGGAATTCTCAATCCATACAAAGTTCTTCCTCAGTCTCTAATCTCTCATTAAGGTAAAAAGATTATTATTATGCTTTATGATTACGCACCGATATTATTGAAAGCATCTATCTATGCTCTTCCAACGTCAAAAGTGAAGAGAATCATATCATCTTTTACTTTGGAATCATTGACATTATTTTCTTCGATGAATGCAAGGTGGTGATGAGATGATTCCTGAAGAAGGAACATGGAATATGAGAGCAGCCAAGTTTGAGCCAATATGATTGATGCAAAGGAACAAAAAACAAGTGTTAATGTATATGCTTCTTGTTATGTTTGTTATTGTTGTCACTTTGTCTTAATATCTTTATCATCATAGATAAGAAAGAATCAAACCCTATGGATATATATGTGTTAAAAGTCAAAATTTGCAGTGTATATGGACCAAAACTCAGAATGTAAGAATCTATATATTAGAATTATCAAGAATCTATCATATAATAGCTTTCTATTCTTGGAAAATTTTGGTTATATTGGATTTTTTTTATTTGTTCACATAAGGCTTTGGGATCTTTATGTTTTTAATAACATCTTTTGGTAGGTCTTTGATTCTTGGAGAAACAATAGGTCGGTCCAAAAATCTTATCGAACCGGTTAAACGGGAATAATATCTCTATCTTAGGAGATAATTTATTTTAACATTTTAGTTTTAAGTTGTATATAGTTTATGTATTCCCTGAGGACCTGCGTTGGACTAATTAGAATATAAGTTTTGTATAACCATTACCATAGTCCATAGTTTACATGGTTATGGTGAAGCCGATGCATACAACATCATGATTGTAATAATGACTAGTCAAATTTGATATAATCAATTATTTTCGATAAAGACGAAAACAAGTTGATTACACTTGTAACCATCCATTCAAAATAATCCATAAAGGCCAAAAATACAATGGAAACAATATATTATCATTAAAAAATGTCAGGAATCGATGAATGGTGAATCCATGAACTGGTCAGTTTTTTTACTTGATGCATGCATCAATTTGGTTATTATAAAATTAACATAACTAGGATATTTACTAATGTAAAAAGATTCGGTTCTCCAACACAAGTGGAAAGTCACCTATGTAATGAAAGCTGACATAAAAAAAACGACGTCGGATTGATGACTAGACATAGATCCAAACGCTTTTAACACATCATGAACGAAGGATGATATAAGAAACTCACTATATATAACGCTCATGGATGTGGGTAAGGACACAAACAGAACACACACAATCTCTCTCTCTCTTTCACTTGGGTGTAATAACTTCCAACACAAATGACAAGTTCATCTGAATCAACTCGCAAGGTTGGTTGACTTTGGTTCTTGACCTATATTTTGTTATAATTCTGACTGTTGGCTTTGGTTTGATCATCTCTCTTTTCTTTAGGGTCTGACCAAAATCGCAACGAATAGATTGCAGAAAGAGTTCATGGAGTGGCAAACTAGCCCTCCATCTGGTTTCAAGCACAGAGTTTCTGACAATCTCCAACGGTATTATATGTACCCATTTTTCTCATCTGTCTTTGTTTCATTGGATTATCAATACATGTAATGTTGAAATGTTGGTGTGAAAAGATGGATCATTGAAGTGAATGGAGTTCCAGGAACTCTTTATGCTAATGAAACTTACCAACTTCTTGTTGATTTTCCTGAGCATTATCCTATGGAAGCTCCACAGGTTCCTCCTCAAACACCCTTTTTTTTAATACAAAATCGATACCTAATCATCCCATCAATCTCTTAAAAAACTAGATGGTTTTATCTACAAACAGGTTATCTTTCAGAATCCAGCTCCACTACATCCTCATATTTACAGCAACGGTCACATTTGTTTGGGTAAGAACATACTCTCTCACATACGCACAACAAAGAAACGTCAATGACTCACTTGTGTTTTGTTCTCTTTCCAAGTCCCAATGACAAGAACTTATATGATGAGTGTTTTTGATGATACAGATGTTTTGTATGATTCCTGGTCACCAGCGATGAGACTTAGTTCAATTTGTCTCAGCATTTTGTCAATGCTCTCCAGCTCATCCGTGAAGGTTTGTTGTGTTATGTACTGTGTATTCTCTTCTCTTCTCTTCTTTCAAAGTTCTTCTCATGCATGTCATCTTGCAGCAAAAGCCGAAAGACAATGACCATTACTTGAAAAACTGCAAGCATGGAAGATCTCCCAAAGAAACTAGGTGGCGTTTCCATGACGATAAAGTATAATATCTCCTAATTCCTATGGTGTCCTTATATATTGTAAACATATTGTATAACCTCGGGTCGAGTTCTTAATCTGTTTCTATCTTTAGAACAAGAACAGCTTCCCTTTTCTATGTTTTAATGTCATATATGAACCTTGCACACAACTTCAAAGTTAAGAAATAAAATGATTTATTAAGATCATCAACAACTGTGTTTAGTACAAACCAAGAACTGAAACAATGATTGATCCAAAGAAGAGAACCTTGCCTTTGTGTATATTTGATTCAAGGCAAAATGGTGTTTGTGTTACCTAAAATGGTCACTCCATATCAACTTTAGCTCCAACAGCCTTCAACTTCTCTAGAATCTTCTCTGCTTCTTCTTTACTAACTCCTTTCTTCAACAGTGTTGGAGCTTTCTCCACCAAATCCTTTGCTTCCTTCAACCCTAAATCCGTAATCGATCTTACTTCTTTAATCACTTTTATCTTCGCTGCTGCTTCGTATGCTTTAAGCATCACATCAAACGCCGTCTTTTCATCCTTCTTCTTCTTCTCTGTTCCTTCTCCGGCAGCGGTTCCTGATTTTCCGATCCCAGATCCCGGTAATGCCATCCCTGGCATCATCGCAGCCATCACAGGCATCTCACTGATATCAAGCTTCTTCCTAAGGATCTCAGTTAGGCCCATTGTTTCCAAAAGAGTGAGATTTGAAAGCTCATTTACGATTTTGGATACATTTTCAGATTGCGCCGCCGGCGACGAGTAACTCCGAGGTTGGATCGAGATCAATCTAACGGGAATTGAGTGTGTTTCGATTGATTTCAAACCTCGTGACAAATGAGAGGAGATTATTCGTAGATTTTTCATAGTTTTGGCTTTGCTCTTTATCTTAACGGTAAAACAAAATTGATGTTAGCTTCGTTGAATGATTGAGAACTCACCATGTCAGAGCATCTGAAGCTGAAATGAGTAAAAGCATAAACCCTAATGGGCCTTTATGGGTCATGAACACTTTTTTCTTTCAAATCGTTACAGGCCCAATAACAGCAAATTTATTTCAATTTATTTTTGTCAACGACAGTGTTCCTTCATCCTTGTGAATATGGATAGAATCTCTTTGGTAGTACTTTATTTCTATTCTTTTCATACTCCTTAGTTTTTTATTCCAAAAAAAGAAAAAACAATTGGTCAAATTTGTTTTTACAATTTCTATTAAAACTACAAACAATGTCATTAAAGAACGAATACTAGAAGAGTACTTGCTTATGCACTCTCATACTAAAATTTTATGAAAACTATTTAGAATATTTCATAAAATTCTTGGTTTGATATTATTTTAAACTTTCAAATTTAGCTCTTGATACAATACAGAATAGCACAACATAAAACTTCAAATGACAGAATAAAAAACAACAAAAGTTAAAACAAATATCACATTTTAATTTCTTCTCCAAAAGATTTTTTATTATTTATATTATGGCCCCAACACTTTTTTCAAGAGTTTATCTTCCTGCAATTCTTCCTGATTTCTCCATTGGAACCCGTCAATGGAGAGATATTACCCATCTTGATCATTGATTCAGCAAACTGCTCAAAAAACTCTCCTTGGTCCTCTGCATACTTCTTCACTACCTCTCTAGATTTCTCGTTACTGCTGAACAGAACCTGGTCTGAATTCAACAAACCTCTGTTCTCTATCAAGTTCTTGAAGTAGCTGTTGTCGAATTCAGCAGCGCTGGCTATGTCCAGCACTGAGAGAATCTGGTCCCCGCCTGATCTTGGACATCTTTGGCGTAAGTTAGCAGCGAAAGATTGTTCTAATGTCATGTCTGGACGTCCGTTTCCGGACTGGTTGTACAACCTTTGTCTGAAACTTGTGCATCTGGAGAATCCAATGGTGTGACTCCCTGATAAACAGTTAAGAAGTGTGGTAGCTTGAGAAGCAAGTAAAGCAATTTAATTGTGTTACGTGCAAGTGAAGAAATCTTACCAGAGAGAGCAACAAGGTCGGTCACATCGAGTCCTTGTCGTTTAAACTTTGATAGAATGGTCTGGAATGTGTTGTTTGGTGCAGGGATGTTATTGTTCGAACCACTCAAGCTTGCACTTCTTGAATCTCTTCTTCCTAATGAAACGACCCAGCTAGGTCCACCGGTCTAAAACAAAAACAAAACTGAGTTAGCTGATGATTCAAATATGACACAACGAAAATTATGGAGGAGACTTACAAGAACAGAGGAGTCTCTAGCGGCTAGAGTAAGAGCATCAGCGCAAGAAACAGTTCCAGGGCATTCTTTCTCTAATTCAGCTTTGATTTGGTCAACTACGTTGAATCCACGAGCTGATCTGCTGTTAGGGTTTGAGCCTTTCTCACTCACTATTCTCCCATTGCTGTCTAGAAGCAAAGAGCCATCACAACCCTGCATTTCACAGTTACGTTGCTCAACAACAAACTTAATAAAACCTTATAACAGTGGACGTAGAAGAAATTATAAAGCAAACCTGAACGAAACAGTCGTGGAAATGAAGTCGTATCAAGGAAGCAGCCATACGGGTCTCTTTAGCAACAGCTTTAGCTACAACTGATCTCACAATCTCCCAGACTTGTGGGCATGAATGAGCATAGTAGCCTGGGAAGAGTTTGCCTCCATAGCTCTTGTGGCAGAGACAGAGAGGGAGAAAGCAAAGAAGAGAAAGAAGAAGCATAATGGTAGTGAGTCTTGCCATTGCTGTCAAGATGAGGTAATGAGAAGACTGTGAGGATGAGTGATATGAAGGAAGAGGAGCTGAAGAGAAGGTATTTATAGGAAAAGACTTTGAAGAAGAAGAAGAAGAAGGTGTAAGAGGAAGTGGAGTTGGTATTAGCTAAATTGAGATGAAGATAATAATGAAGGGAAATGAAGATTAAAAGAGACTAAAGATTGTTTTTTGTACCCAACATTGCATGCTTAATTTGACTAATTAACTCCTTTTTGAGTTTAGTTATTAAAAATTAACTTGACTTTTGACAAGCAAAGCAACCTAGGAGTTTTTAATACATTAGACTATTTACCTTTATCCATATTTTAACGACTCTACGTTAAAAAAAAATCCGTATCTGAACGACTCATAAAAATAATATGAAGATTACTAACTCTTTTTCTAATCAATAATAATGGTATACATATATTTCACATGATAATACCTCAAGATCAGAATCGTAGGTATGTCTTAATCCACTTGGTTCAATCTAGAAATATTGAGAGAATTTACTTTCGGAAGGTAATTAAGAGACTGATTATTACCCTTTTGTACAAGTAAGATTAAAAAACGAGGTAACCAAGTATGAATAGAATACTCAGATCATTTTATAAGAAAAAGTAACTTATATAAAACCTACATCTAACTAAATCTTAAAGCATAATGCGTAATAACAATATTTACTTTTGTAAAGACTTGGTTAAAAAAACATGTTTGGGGTAGACAAAGTCAAAGTCTTTTGTGTAGTGAGTTGAGAAAGACAAGAGTAGGAAGAGATTCTAACTACTCTCTTTTGACAAAAACTAAATATCTTTACAGTTTCAATCTTTGTTGACTATATAAACAAAGTAAAGAAATAACAACTTTTTTTTTGTCTTCTTCTATCACAACACATGAATCTGCTGGTAAAAAACAATCTCAAGGTGAAGCTATTTAACTTTTTGACTCTTTTAACATTTTAGCCTCACTCTAAGAAAACATATAAAAAGAATTAAAATAAGACAAAAATGAAAAATTCGAAATTAGCAGATCACCAGCAGCAAGCCATAGCATGACTTTTGAATCAGAACTTCTTGGGAGGAATTTAGATGGCACCATATGTTCTTTCACTTGGTCTCTGCGTTGGTGCTTGACTAGAAGATGCTGAAGCACGGTCCCATGAGACTTCATTGGCAAAAGCATTGTTGATCTCTTCAGTTCTTGAGTAGCTTTGTCCACTTCCACTCACCTGTTTTATAAAGACCATACGGACTTAAGCTTACATGAAAATTATCAAAGACCAACATAGAGCTTTTCTCTTTGTTTCCGCATATATGAATCCTTTGAGTTTTCAGTCTAATACTTACAGTTTCCAATAAGCCCGATAGAAGTGACATCCCCGGTAATGCATCAGTTCCACGCTGTGTCGATATGAGCATATCAATGAATGTGTGTGTATAGCGTGAAAGACAAAGTAGAGTATCAAGAATAGAAGTAGAAGGATTGAAGATTACCACACATTCTACTCTTGTTTTGTAAATAAAGCCTCCACAGCAGAAAAGCACAGATGCAACAAGGAATCTGATCATAAAAAACACACCAGAACACATTGAGTTGAGTTTATTCACTAGCTGAGAGTTCTGGAAAATGTAAGTATGATTCTGAGAGTTAGATTTATGTACACGCAAGAAAAAACTCCAAATATAGCCCATCCTTTTGCTGATCCTCCTTCACTTCCTTGGCTGTATTCTAAAATAATTTAAGAAACAAATTGTATACGTCAGAGAGAGAGAGAGAGACCAATGAAAAGTTTCAGCTCAAGGGGAAGGCCATGTCGATAACATAAGCTCACCACAGACTTTTGTGAGGAAGAATTGAACAGGATCATAACCATCCACTGGGATGGTAACATTGACTTCATATGGAGTTTCCCGAGATTCCTCACCTATAAATGAAATTTCCAAAACATAAGGTTACAGAGTTTGTAATAGCACAGATCATAGGCACAATGAAAATAGAAAGATAATCGAAGTCATTACAATTCCAATCCAGTACTAAAGTTGAAGGTGATAAAGTTGTTGGATGAATCTCAGTAAAGGAAGAACCAGCTATTTTAACGTCAAGACCATTCTCTGGGAAAACCTTGATGATAGGCTTCCCTACCAATGTTGAAACAGAAGCAATTGCAGTCATATAGAGAGTAAGATGAGTCTGCTCGGTCTTGAAGCTAAGAATCAGAAAAACACTTCAGGTAGTAAATACAGAGCAACTAAAACATGAATAAATGAAGTTATTGATTTCATACCTAAACTCACGACGAGGCTTATCAAATCCAAACTGTGTCATCCCATTATAAACCTGCAGGTCAAAAAACCAAAACCGTATCCAAGTTTAAATTTATGTTTAGTATGGAAAACAAAATATGATACCAGAAACTTGGGTTTGCTTGTTTCTTACAATTTCCCATGAGCGTGGATGCAAACCGACCGTGAATCCCTTAAACACCCGGGGACCAGGTTTCTCACATGGAATAGCCAACTCAACAGTAACTCTGGATCAGTGGGAAAGAGCAAGAACATATATAATTGTTGTAAATAATTTGATTTTATCATGATTCATGGATAATAAGAGATAATTAGTAGCAGACAGACCTGCAAGTTGAATCTCGAGTTACACTACATATGCATCCAAGTCCACCTGAAATATGAAAAAAGAATGAAAACATAATAGCTTTCCCAGTAATTGAGAAGCACTTTGAAGTTTCAACATCTGTAATGAAACAAAAATGAAAGAAGAAGCAAAAGCAGACACACCTTTACATCGTCCATCAGCACAGTTTCCACAAATAATATTAACCTGAACAAAACATAGAACCATACTCAAAAGACAAGATCCACAAATACCTTCAAACAAACAAAAAAAACTCTTGTATAGATATTTAACCTGTGCTGTACGTCCAAGTTTGTCATAACTCTGTTCACAATTTGACAAGTCGCCATGGTAAAAACCCTATATGTATAATATCACAGATCAAGAACCAAAAACTAACAAATGAACATGGTCGAAGGATAATACTACTGGTCAATCCAAATGCAAAAAACTGGTTATGATGTTCAAAAACTATGAAGCCTTATCCCAAACAGGAAAGCAAAGAAGAGAAAACTCTTACTTGAACGAAATCAAAACTTCCAGAAGCAGAAACAAAGTAGCTTAAAGAGTCAAATCTTCCAAAATCAACATAACCCTGCACACAACAAAACTGAGTTAAAGAAAGCTTTCTCATTAAAAGTTATTGATGATATATAAATTACCGCCTGGCCTCGTGCTTCCACATCTTTGCAAAATCTAACCACAAAATCAAATTCCTACATGAACAAACCTAACCTAAATCAAAAACTAAATCCTTTAAAACTAATCAAAAGAAAGAGGAAAAATATATAAAGATGAACCTTGCCATCATATTCAAATGGATGACCTGTCCAGCTGCTCTGATCAAACCAAGTTTAAAGAAATCAAAAATTCAATCAAACAAAAGCAAACTCATTTACTCTTGAATTGCTCATCAATCAA
Organism: Leavenworthia alabamica; assembly: GCA_000411055.1. Lineage (NCBI taxonomy): Eukaryota > Viridiplantae > Streptophyta > Magnoliopsida > Brassicales > Brassicaceae > Leavenworthia > Leavenworthia alabamica. Next base: position 41,371 of record KE157604.1, read on the forward strand.
CAGAATCTAGTAAAAACATGGAAAAAAGGATACAAAATCAACAAGACGACTTGAATTGTCAAGAGCATAGCAGTTCGAATCTGGGACAGGTACAGATGCAGCTCCAATTACAAAAGCTGGAATTTTTTGCCAAAGCTTTCAAAAATTAGAAAAATGAAAAACAATCCGGAACTAGGAGCCAATTCATTTGTCAATGATGATTTACCAAAGATGAACAGCAATTGAATGAAACTGTGGTCTCTTGAAGGACACCTCAGTATCTGCATTGCTAATACCACCGGTAACAACAAATCTATCTCCGATTACGATTTATTCCTTTATAGAATTTGATTTACTTAGCGCCGGCCGATTCCGATTCATGACGGCTATTTCATCGTTAAACTCTCTAGATAGCTCAGAAGGTCTCTCTCTCATACGAGTGTCTAAAATAAACCGATCCGGTATAAAATGAAAACCGAAATAACCGATCGGGGAAGTGACTTTGACTGCCAAATTGATTTTTCTCAAAATTAGAATTACAATTTCACATAATCAAAATACAAAAGAGTAAAATCTTTATATATCCGTCACATTAAAAATTCATAAATTAAAAAAAAAAAAAATCATAGAAAGGTAAACAAGTGTTAAAGAGATGAATATGATTTTACTCTCTTAACTAAATTATATGGTACTAAACTTGAGGAAGATAATACAGCATCTCTTCCCACATCATCTCCCTGATCATGCCTTCTTCCATATTCTCATCTAAATCCAAACAAACCGGAACATTTTCTCCTAGATTACATTCCGGTTCCAACAAACCAGCCATGTAAGGATGTAAAAGCGCATCACTAACCGAGATTCTCTTGGTTGGATCAAACACAAGCATCTTCTTTAACAAATCTATAGCTAAAGGATTTGCATGCGGATACATTTGAGAAAAATGAATACCCTTTGTAAAAGGAATAGACCTTATATATCTCTTAGCTTTCCGGTTATTTATAAACCGGAGATCCCAATCTTGTTGACTACCAATAACATTTATGATTCGGTTTAGTTGGTTAAGACATTCTGTTCCTGGAAATATTGGTTTTCTTCCAAGAATCTCTGCAAAGATACATCCTACTGACCAAACATCAATTGAAGTTCCATAGTTGTCACAGCAAAGAAGAAGCTCTGGTGCTCTATACCAACGTGTGACTACATACTCTGTCATAAACTGTTCATTACCTCTACTTGTTCTAGCTAGTCCGAAATCACAAATCTTTAGATCACAATTTGCATTCACTAAGAGATTCCCCGGTTTCAAATCGCGGTGAAGGATGTTAGCTGAGTGAAGATACTTCAATCCTCTTAGCAACTATACAAAAATTAAACAAAATTAATATCAAGAAACCAAAGAAAGGTAAAATAGTAAACTGAAAAATACCTGAAATAAAAAAAAAAAAAAAAAAAAAAAAAAAAAAAAAAAAAAAAAAAAAAAAAAAAAAAAAAAAATACCTGAAACAAGAAGTACTTGCAATGATCATCAGATAACGACTGAGAGGATTTGATAATATGATTCAAATCAGAATCCATAAGCTCATAGACTAAATAAACATCTTTGAAGCTGTACCTATGAGGAGGTAACATAACATCTTTTAGGGCAATAATGTTTTCGTGTTTCACAAGTCTTAAAAGCTTAAGCTCTCTCAATGTTCTCAATGCATCAATGTGATTCTCAAAGACATTGTTGATCTTTTTAATGGCAACTCTCTCATTGGTGTCTATGTTGATTGAAGAACAAACAACACCATAAGCTCCTCTTCCAATTGGCTTAATAGGAACATACTTAGTGTCGATTTCGAATAATGTTTGCCACATTGTGTAGTAATGTTTCCCTTCTTGTCTAATCCCATTTGGAGGCTCAACTTGCATCGCCATTTATCTTCTTTGCTAACAATAACCTAATAAAACAGAGACAAAACAAAACCCTAAAAAATCTCAGTTAATAAAAAAAGAATTCGCAAAAGGGTTTATAGATGCTTGCTTCCCGACAATAATTGGAGCTTTTTGTTCGCTTACGTTATTCCTCTCGAAAAAGGAAAAAATCAAATCAGAAAAATCTTGGCTTTACTTAGCTATCAATCTTACTCGACTCCGAAAGCAGAAGAGAAGAAAAAGTAAAAAAAAAAAAAGTAAACTATAAAAAAAGGATTATTATGTAAGGATGTATGTATCTATGTATGTATGATTCGATGTGAAATCAGATGGGGTCATCATCATCGTTATCCAAAGAATATTATGGATCAGATAAAAACAAAAGACGAAGATATGGAGTGAGAAATCATGATGCCCTAGCCCATTACCAGCAACTTTACAAAGGAGATAGATGAAGACGACCTTATACGTTAATTAATCTTCTCCTAATTAAACATATAAATACACGTGGATATATGTAACATGACACGTGGCTTTCGTTGAGTAGCAGGCAAGCTCTTGACTGGACCCACTTTGGTCAAAAGTTTCCGCTCATCTTTGAGAAAGCCGGTGGCGTCACTGTGTAGTATCTAGTTATCTACTATCTATAATCTATTGTGTATTTATAAGAATGTATTATATATACAGAGAATGAACCAAAAAAGAAATTTTACAATAAGCTTGGCTTTTGATGATTTAATTGCATTGGTCGACACATAATTTGATACAATACAAAAAACAGCAATATATAGATAGCAATTCATAATTAAGCCTCTAATTCTTCAAGAGGCTTTCCTCCATGGTTCTTCATTCACCTCATATACGTACGCGCGTATTGTAAACCACACGTGTCAATATTTATCGAGCTTTGAGAATATACTATTACGCTGCAACATATACAAAAACCTGTAACAGGCTCGAGTGTTTCCAATATTCGATGATCAAACAAAAACGTTTGGATAATTTAATAACAATAAGCCATTGTATTCAAGTATCCTCCTTCGTTAATTGAGCTTCTGATTCCCTTACTGAAAGTAACAAACCAGTTTTAGGAATCGGCTATGAAACATATCTCCAAGCTTTTGAGTCTATGGATTCTGTTGTCTATATAATCTCAAACGCAAGTGTAGAAAGAGTTCCCTTGGTGTTTCAGGACTTGAATAGAAGCTCTGAAGCAAGTCTCTTCAGTGACTCTGATGCTTTAAGCAGGTCGGATTCCGAATGTCCTGCTGAAACGTACAGTTTGATCCCTAAAGGTAACCGGCATTTATCAAGAACCGATCTTTTCGAACTCACAACCAACAATGAGTCTTCCTTCAGAGCCTGCATGTATCCAGTCATATCAAGAAACGGGGTTGGGTCTAGTTTCGGATTTGCAAGAAAACAATCAACTTACACGGTCAGCCATTCCCTCCAGTAGAATCAAATCTTCTTTAGCTGAACCTCTCGAATTCTCTAGCTTCAAAAAAACAATAGGTGATTCTGGGTTGCTTGTTATTGACATCCCCTTGATATCTGACAACCCTGCATTGTTCTCACACACCATTTCGTTTTTAATCAGAGAAAGAAAACAAAATAATCAAGCTCTTGTTTTTGCTGAATTAGATTGAAAGATCAAACCTTTCCATAACAGAGCAACGTTTTGCTTCAGCTTAACTAACATATCAGGGTTTTGATCAATGACATCAATAGCGGTGATAGCAGCACTTGCAAGGTACGGTGGCAAAGAAGCAGAGAACACGTAACCTGAACTACTAAGTCTCTGAATTGTATTTGAGAGTCCACAAAGAGAGCGTTCAGTTTCTATTATCAGTAGTTTTCGATTTTGTTTCTATTCATCAGCATTATCGTGGTTTACCTGGTAATCGATGATGCGAGCGTCACCAGTGCAAAATCCACCTTCTGTGGCTAATGCACGGCCCATTGCAGTTGTCACAACATCTATTTTCTCAATCTGTTTCACGATAATACGCCGTAAAATCATTAGCAAATTAATACACTACTAAAATGTGTGTCATTCATACGTACAGGGACACCGTGATACTCTGCAAGACCTCTCCCAGAACGACCAAGCACGCCAAAGGAGTTGCTTTCATCCAATATAACACGAAACCGATATTTTTCTTTTAGTTTTATTATCTCATCCAGAGGTGCTATTTGACCAGAGTTCTACAGAATTTAACAATATACAAAAGCAAGTGGCACGGAGTCATAGTCATGTGGACGCTTGAGAAGCAAGAAAACAGCAATACCTGGTACACTGCTTCAGCTACAATATAACGCCTCAAGTTCTTTGACCGCTTGTTCTTTGTCATGATTTTCTCGAGGGTACTTCGAAGGGATTCCATGTCATTGTGCTTGAAGTACACAATTGTACTTCTCGAAAGCTGAAGTCCATTTTGTATTCCCCAGTGAACACCCTCGTCGCTAAGCGAAAAGACAAGAATGAGTTTAATCTAAAGGTAAAAGAGTGACAACTCATATCGACAAAAAAGTTAATTCTAAAACCTGGGACTTCTACTAATCTAATAAGTAGAGAGACACGGTAAAAACTTAATTCTAAAACCTGGTACTTACGCAACAATGATATCACCTTTCTTACAGAAACAAGGAATTGTGCTGAACAGCGTGGAAAGTCCATAAGAATAGAGGATTGAATCAGGAGTACCCAAAAAATTTGATATTCTGGTTTCGCAATCAAGGTGGACATCTAGTCAAGAGAAGTAATCAAATAGTAAGAAGCGAGCTAATGGATAAAACTAAAGTCACATGCTTGACTACTTACCAATTGTACCATAGAAACCACGAGGGCCACAAGAACCGACACCATATTTTTCCAATGCAGAAGTACATGATTCCTGTCAAAGACTAACCTCAACTAAAAATGTCACCAAACAGAAGAAACATTATTGAAAGCAAAGTAGCTTCACGTTACCAACAACTTTTCGTGTCCAATGAGTCCAAGAAAATTAGCTGAAGCAAAATTCACCACGTCTTTTCCATTAACTGTTGTATGCGGCCCAGCAGCACTGTATGATATCAATAGAATCTTTAAGCATAAAGGAAAAAATGAAATACAGAGAAGTTAACATGCATTGCACCGTTCAAGAACTGGTGGTTCATGCTTCATGTCTTCAGTAATTGGAGGTATAAGGGGTTCAGGATTCCAGTCATCACATAACTCATCTATTTCCTGATTATAAAAACTCGAAAACTCAATATATTTTCAACTAGTGCATAATCAGTAAAACCCACACAATCAGTTGTTTCCATAAAATGAAAAGCATACATGTAACAGGAACCAAACCATATGATCTAAAGAAGTTGTTTAAAATCATAATCTGGATAGAGAAAGAACCTGCTCGGTTAACGGTCGCTTAGGAGGAGTGTAGCTCTTAAGAGAGAGTAGAATGACAATTACAACACCCAACACACCTTCCACCAAAAAGTGCCCTGGTTTAACCAAAAAAAGGGTTCAAATCTTTAGTAATATCTCGAAAGCCGCCTAAAGAAACTTATTTTACAAAATACTAAAAATGAACCTTGGATTGGGACACCGAACACAACAGATCTAGCTGAAGGAGCCTCCAGAATCATTGTAACCCAATTTAAAGCGGCGTTAAACATTTCCACTATATTTGAACCCATTTCTAAATTAAACACTTTTTTTTTCCTATGCAAAGCTCAGATTCTCAACTTTACGCAAAAACCTACAGAACCAATTTGTATAATTCAGATCAGTAAACAACAAAAATGACAATTTCGAATCCAAATTTTTACCAATAAAAATCTGTAATTGAATCACTGAACAACGCAAAATCGATAAACCATCCGATGAATACGAATTAGAGAGTTGTAGAAGAAGAACAGAATAAGAAACTCTATAATTAGAGTAAGATTGGACACATAAACAAGGAATGAGTGTTACCTGCTGATCCCAAATAAGAAATCGAATAGAGAAGAAGATGATAACGTGTCCACAAGACAAGAGTGTCAACAACACACGATGAGTGTTTTCAAATTGGGAGGAGATGCTACATTATTGACTTCCAACGTTTCTACCATAATTTTGATTACGCTGAGGAAATCAACTACAGAAATAAAAAATAAAAAATTAAGCAAAAGAGGAAGACGACGAACGGTGCTTTCTTGCCTGGTGGGCGGATCTATCTATGTTCGTTAGTTATACATCAGCATATTCGTGGGCCCATATCCGTTACATGACGACGACATCGTTTCTGAGTTGAACGGTCTGAGTTGTAAGTATGGGCTTTAGTACTGCACATGAACTATTAATTAATGGGCCTTTTTTAGAGTCCAATATTTCACCCAGTAAAGTTACTCTGGAGGCTCTCTACTTGCATCCAATGCTTAATAGAATATTAACCAATCAAGAAAGTATATGGAATAGCTAACAAGACGTAAGTAACGAGAGAGATACATTAGTAATATTCTATAGAAAAAAAAAATTGATGCATTACAGATTTGCATGAATCCCTCCAACGACACGCGTGCGTGCCCCTCTAATGACTCAACAAGCATTCATCACCACCACTAAAATTAAAAGGCAAGGCATGTAGAGATAAAGAAGACTCTTAAAAGCCTAAAGGTAAGGAAGAGAGAGGGGAATGATGGCCAGTGGCCACACACACCAATCATAAACCCTAATTCTTGTTTAGCTTTCTACCTTCAAAAGTCAATCTATCTTCTTCTTTTTCTATAATGTTTTGTAACATTTACAATACACAAGTATATATTTATTCCTATTCTCTTCAGTCATATATTAGAGAAACCATGTAAATATCCATTAGATTCTATGTTAGATGACGAGTACTTAAATAAGATAAAATGACAACAGATAATAGCACTGGCAGTAATAATAAATAAAGTACAAAAAACATGAAGACATAATGATGTAGTTTGACTACATTTATATCTTTTTCTTTTTTTTTTCTCCTTTTTCATTTTTTTTTTCCTATTTTGGGTCACTTTGGACCATACCTACATCTCTCTTTAACTAAATCCACCCAAACACCAAAAAAAAAAAGTTGGGTAATTGAAGATTGAAGTGACAGGCCAAAGATTTCTCCTTTTAATAAAAGCAAATCCTAACACCAAAAGAACAAACCCTAACCCCAAGAAATTTAGTCAGATTTTTATTTGTCTTTGTAATTTCCAAGTCATTGTGATGGATAAGAATGATCTTCAGAGTGAGTTTCACATGACTGGAGGAACTGGTGAAACTAGTTATGCCAGAAACTCTACCTTCCAGGTTCTTGAAAATTTTCACATATCTTCACTTAGTTCATAATTTTTAACTCTCTAATTACATTTTAATGTTGTTTTAATCTTGCAGAAGAAAGCATCTGACAAGGCAAGCTACATAACATTAGAAACACTACAACAACTTTACAAAGAGACAAAACCCAAGAGTTTAGGTATAGCTGACTTGGGATGTTCTTCAGGACCAAACACTCTCTCCACCATTAGAGACATGATCAAAGCCGTTGTATTTGCTCACCACACTCAGATCCCAAACGAGCCTTTGCCTGAATTCAGTATCTTCCTTAACGATCTCCCTGGAAATGATTTCAACTCCATATTCAAGTCCTTACCTGACTTTCACATAGAGCTCAAAAGAGACACCAACAATGGTGATTGCCCTTCAGTGTTCATTTCAGCCTTCCCTGGATCATTCTATGGAAGACTCTTCCCTGAAAAAACCATCTACTTTATCTACGCATCTTATAGTTTACACTGGCTTTCCAAGGTTAGATATATATACCTTAAGGTGTATGTATATACATAAACTTACAGAGTTGTTTCTCTTGCTTTTTGCAGGTTCCTCCAGCTTTATATGATGAACAAGGCAAGTCCATAAACAAAGGTTGTGTTACTATCTGCTCCTTGAGTCCTGAAGCTGTTTCAAAAGCTTACTACAATCAATTCAAAAAAGATTTCTCCATTTTCCTCCATTGTAGATCAATTGAGTTGGTTTCTTCAGGAAGAATGGTGCTCATAATACTTGGAAGAGAAGGTTCTAATCATGTAGATAGAGGAAACTCTTTCTTCTGGGAACTTCTCTCAAAATCCTTAGCAGATCTTGTTGCACAGGTAACATATATATATATATATATATCTTGTCTTAAGATTGATGGATCTTGAAGTTTATGATGTTGTTTCCATTTTACATGTAGGGAGAGACTACGGAAGAGAAGCTAGATTCTTACGATATGCATTTTTACGCTCCGAGTGCTACTGAGATAGAAGATGAAGTGAACAAAGAAGGGTCATTTGAGTTAGAGAAGTTAGAGATGTTAGAAATGGACAAGGAGAAAGAGACTGATGATAATGATGATGATACCAGTTATGGTAAGGCTGTTGCAAAGACTGTAAGAGCTGTTCAAGAATCAATGCTTGTTCAACACTTTGGTGAAGAGATTCTTGAGAAACTGTTTGATACATTTGGTAATATGGTTGACGATGAGTTGGCTAAAGAAGACATAAGACCCATCACATTTGTTCTTGTTCTAAAAAGGAAGCTCTAAAGCAAATCCATATAAATATCATCCTTCATTTTAATTAAGAATATATTGGATCATTCACATATACAAATATGATTGAATTAAATAAATAAAATAAAGATTTTACTCTCTTTTTCTTGATTTTATTTTGTTTGACAAATTCATGGATTCTACTTGTAATAAATAACAGGAGTATTAGATCTGGAATCCCACATACCACCTTCTTTTAAATACTCAAGATACCTAGAAAACTCAGGCTTCGTCGTAGTCGTAGTCTTCTTCTTCTTTCCATATAGAAAACTAAAGAGAGGATGGCTAAATTTGCTTGTTGGTTTGACTTTCTTGGATTTTTGACGAGGAAGCTCTTCAAGAATTGGAGGAACACCACCAGCTCCAAGTTTGATAGATGGAGCGTAGTAAGGAACACTTGTAGATCTTCTTAACTTGGCTCCGAGTAAACTGAACGTAGAATCATCACTGACTCGCTCGTAGCCTCCACGACGGCTTCTTGTTCTTGTGGTTAAGCTTCTTAGCATTTGCATCTTTTGATTCTTTTTTTATTATTATTGTAAAATAGACAAGTTAAGAAGATGATGTGAAGAGAAAAAGATGATTGTTGTTTGTTGGTTGTTGTTGTAATGAGAGAGTCATCAATGTGTTATTAATTTATATTAAGATGTGATGAGATTTATTGGTCAGACTATGACTGCTAGCTAATTTGAAAATTCAGACAATTTAAATGTTATTTTAATTTTTTGATATTAAAATGTGCTTCTAGCTTCTTTGACTTTTCAGTTCTAAACGCAATATTTGACATCATGCTCATCAAGATACTTCCACGAGACTCGGTTTATATTAATTAAAATATAATTGGTTTATATTTGTATTAGTTCAACATGTTTATATTCTTCGTTTAATTTCAGCTTCTATTTAACCAAATAATATGTCTTGTTTTTGGATCAATTAGGTAAATTGGTTGAGATTAGTTTGGTTATTCCAATTAAAGACCTCCAAATATAACTTTGGATAGAATCACAAATGAAATATTTTTTTGCAAATTAGGGTTCAATTACATTACATAAGGCAATCATAGAAAATAAAACGGTATTAACTATTTAACTACCAAAGAAGCACGACTTTACAATTTTTAATAAGGAAAAAAATCGAAACTTTTAAGAAATGTAAAAAATGTGACAAAACAAATCATATGCCCAAAGGTCAAAAGTCAACAAACACACAAGCCTCTACCTTTCTTCTGAGTTGAATCTGTTCCAAGCCTCCTGGAAAGTTAAGAATAGTAATACCATCAATTTGTAAATTTCAGTATACACGTAACTCAAGAGATTGTGTGAAGCAGAACATGAAGTTACCTTAAGAAGATCAAAGACCTTTTCACAGATATATTTCTGGTGAATGTTTGCACCTCTTTGCTGTAACTTGTCTGGATGAACACAAAGTGTTGCTTTCCTGTAAGCTCGCTTCACAGCTACTGAAGTTATGACTTCTGTTAATGGTAAAGGTTGCCAACCACTCTCTGGACCAAGGATCTGGTTCATACCAAACAAAAAACAACTCAGTTTTGAGACATAAAACTATTTTTGAACTATGATCATCTCTATGTTGTTGTTCCTTTAGGAAAACATACGTATTGTAATGTTGAAAGTAATGCTCTTATGTTTCCTTCTTTTCCACTTGACCATCTCTTTACATCAGCGTCTAAGGTTTCAGCGATTCTCTGTAGGAAAACAGAAAACAAAAGCTGATTATTGCAAACAGATTTGAGTGATTGATTGTGGAAGTTGAAGTAAGAGTTTTAGTTTAGTGGTTTTATTATACAATTCTTTCTGCTTGTTCTCTCTGAGCCACAAGATCACGCATGTTCTTCTCTGCTAAAGCTTTAGCCTGTTAAGAATTCAAATATGAATTTCCATTAATGGTATTGATTCCATATGAGTTGGTTATTAGAAGCATTAGTTACCACACGATCAGCTGTTCTTCGATGCCTTTCTAATCTTGATGTATACCTTTGAGGTGATTCACCATCACCACCTTAAGAGAGACATAAAGAAGACAAAAAGAATTAATCTAAAGGGAATATAAACACAACTAGAGAGTTTCAAGAGTTATTGGTTTTACCAGGAGAATTTTGATATCTTGAAGCACCAAAAGAGGCTGATCTTTCCGTTCGTTCACCAAAGAAACCTGAGCTCTGAAATTGCTTATCGGAAACCGATCTTTCCATTCGTTCTCTTGCCTCAAAAGCAGCCTTTTCAGCTGCACGTTCACGAGCTTCAGTGGTTGCTCTCTCCACTGCAGCCCTTTCTGCTCTAAGTCTTGCTTCTATAGATAACTTATCAGGCAAAGACTTCTCTCTGGCCTCAGCACATGCTCTCTCTAATCTTTCACGAGCATCAGCCAAGGCTCTCTGATCAAAAGCCATTCTATCTTTTTCCCTCTCTCTTTCCCTTTCCCTTTCTTCTTCTGTCTTTCTTAAACGTTCCATCTCAGAGTCTCTTTCCCGCTTTAGTTTCTCTGCTTCTTTCTTATGTAATGCGGATATTCGTGAAGGCAATGGTCTTTCTACTTTTGCATCTTGATTTAAACCCGCTTGGGTCTCATTGATACTTCCTCTTTGCTGTTGATGGGTGAAACCAGAGGATGTTTTGGGAGCACATTTACTTTCCTCTGGATATCTTTGATCACGACCAACACCTGCATTTCTGACATTCTTTTCTTCAACTACAAAGCCTTCTGATCTTTCTTCAACATCAGTTTTCATGCTAATGTCTCGTTTGAGAACTGAGGCATCTTTGGAGCTTTCAAAATTTTTACTCTTCTCTTCGCGCTTTCCTCCTTGAATATTTTCAGTGATGGGAGTGGATTTCTCATCTGAATCTCCATTTTGTTGGTTATATCTTCCATTTTCACCCAGCTGAGGTGCCTCTTCATTCCTCTCAAATAATCTGGATTCATCATCCATCTCACTGGTTCCTTCTTTTTGGCTGGCTTCTTTGAGGTTCTTCTCAAAAACCTTCCAAGGACAGGATTCCTCGGACATAGATTCTCTCTGGCTAGGTCCTTCTTCGTTCTTGTTGTTCACTGATTCATGGTCATCTACCCTTTCATCCTCTTCTAGACTGTCGCTAAGACTCTCATTCGACCATTGCTCTCCATGAGCCTCTTTGGTGGTTTCACAGGTTTGCTCCATTTCAAAAGCATCTCTTTGTTTCTCATCGCTTTCTTCTCCAGTATATTTTTGTTGCTTCATTTCATTTTCGTGATGCTCTTGGTCTTCTCTATTTGTTATTTCTCTTTCTTCTCTTTCTTTAGCTTCTTGCAGCCTCACCCTCATCTCTTCCTGTTCAACATCCTCTTTCAGTCTTCTCTCAATCTCTGCCCTCTCAAAAGCTTCTAATAACCTTTTTTCTTTCTCTTCTAGCTCAATAGCCTCTTTCCGCTTCTTCTCATTCTCTTCTTTTTCACGTGCCTCTTTCAGCCTCCTTTCTTTCTCTTTTTTCTCAAGGGCTTCTTTCATCTTCCTCTCATTCTCTGCCTTCTCTAGAGCCTCTTTAGCTCTCCTCTCCTTTTCTTCTTTCTCTAGAAACTCTTTTATCCGCCTTTCCTTCTCTTCTTGTTCAAGAGCTTCTTTCAGCCTTTGCTCTAGCTCTGCCTTCTCATGAGCCTCTTTTAATCTTCGTTCATTTTCTTCCTTTTCACGTTCTTCTTTTATTTTCCGTTCCTTCTCTTCTTCAAGTGCAGTTTTCATTTTCCTTTCATGTTCTGCCTTCTCACGGGCCTCTCTCATTCTTCGGTTATTTTCTTCCTTTTCAAAAGCTTCTTTCATCCGCAATTCTAACTCTTGTTGTTCTTTCATTTTTTTTTCTTGTTCTGCCTTTTCGCGTACCTCCGCTGCTCTCCGTTCATTCTCTTCTTTTTCACGAGCTTCCTTAATCTTTCTTTCCCTCTTTTCTTTCTCCAAAGCTGCCTTTAGTCTTTTCTCATTTTCTGCCTCCTCAAAAGCTTCTCTTTCTCTCCTGTCATCTTCTTTCTTTAAACGAGCCTCTTCAATCCTAGTTTCCTCCTCCATCCGCTTCAAGGCCTTATTGAGTTTTGTCTCACTCTCCTTCGGTTGCATTCCCATTTTCTTACCATTCCCATTTGATTCCAAAGAAACCTCTAGTGTGCTTTCATTATCTGCCAGACCCAGAGCCTCCCTGAGCTTTCTCGCATTTTGCTCCCATTCAAATGCATATTCCTGGTTCTTTTCAGCTGCTTGGCAATGAGGTATTCTATTCGATTGTTGATCTTGTATGTGTCTTGTTTTCTCTTCACAGTGCAGTTCCTTCTTTTGCTCTGCAAGCCTTTCAGTCAAGAGCTTATTTTCTTCTGGTCTAAGCAGATTTCTGTCTTTCACTACCCCACCATGATCAGGCAAATTGTTACCCATCTCAAACTGCAGCTCCACATGTCTCGATTTCTCATTTTTTAGCTCTTCAGGAGCCTTTTCCTCATGTCTTTCCTCATGTCTCTTATGCCTAGATGCTACCTTTCTCGTTCCAGGATATTTTGGCAATTTCTTAGCTTCATAATCCTCCCTATCTCCTTTCACTCTCCTACGTTGTTTATCCCAATCAACATTAGCTACCCATGTCAGCTCCTGATCCATAAACTCTGCATTAAGTGGAATAGAAATATCTTTTCCACCACTGTTCTCATCAGCATTTCTGGGTAACTCTGTTCTCACCAATTCAACAAATTGTGAAGCCTCTTTCCATTCATCATTTCCATCAGAGTTTACAGACCCTTGAGAAGAGAATGACTTACTTCCATGCTTATCCCTCAAAGACTTTCTAGTTGTATGACTTGATTTCCTTTCCCCGCTCGTTCTATTGTTCGAGGAAGTTGCCTTCGTGGTGGTCCATGTCCCATCCTTCTTCCTTTCCCACAGCTCTTTTGACCTTTTCAGTTTTGCCTCAGCGTTTACCATAGCTTCTCTCACAGCAGCTGAATTTGCATCAACCTCTACATCAAAGAACAGCGGAGAACTACTATCTGCAGATCCTTCTGAACCAGTGGTTCTAGAACTAGAAGCCGAACTTTTAAAACCGCTCTTCAATATAGGAGGTGGTCTAGTAGGAGGTGGTATTCCAGTAGGATGAGTCTTCAAACCAATCTCAGAAACAGTAACAAAAGGTTCACTAGTAAAAGACTTAACACCACTGTAATACTCTTGACCCCTACCATTAACTTCAAAGGCATACTTACCAACAGAGGAGGGCCCAGTCTCTTCCTTAAGCTTCACTGTTCCACTACCACTAATCATTTCATCAACTGCAACAGTGTAACTAGGAATATCCCCAAGATCAGCTAAACGTATCAAACCACTAGAGGACAAGTTTGTTGTGTCGCCGTTTATATGAGTAGCTTTGTTATAAGAAATGTTGAACTCTGTGCTTCCCTCAATTGAATCATATGAATCCCTAGCATTAGAAAAGCAAGGACTTTTAGTACCTCCTGAGCACGACTCTACTTCTTCAGGTGTCCTACAACATAAACGAAACCCAATCAAAAATCTTAAATTGGATGAAAATTTCACTAAAAAAAGATTCGATTTTTGAAAGTACCAAACATCGTCGGAGGAATCATTATCATCACCAACCATAGACCGCTGCTGTAAAAACAGCTCTTCATACGACGGAGCTAAATCGAGATCATTAAAACCTCCAAAGATTTCACGATAATCAAAACCGTGAGTTCGAACATCAAAGTAAACATCTTTATCATCAACAAGAGGAAGATCGAGTACTGGAATCGAAGAAACGGCGGAGCGTGAGGAGCCGTTGAAACTAGAAAAAATCTCAGAATAGTCTTCAAGACGAGGAGATAACGTAGGAGCTTCTCCAAACCTAGGAGGACCACCGAAAACGTCGTCGTATGTAGTTGGGGGATTAATGGTTTTGCCGGAGTTATAGCTAAAACCTCCACTGTTATTTTTGCCATTGTAAGGTTTATTATTTAATGAAGAAGTACACTTGTTTTGATTCCGAGATTGAGAGATTTTCTCCATTAGAATCTCAATGAAATGATCAAAACCCTTCTCTTTTCTTCTTCTTCTTCTTCTTCTTCTTCTTCTTCTTCTTCTTCAACCTCTCTCTCTCTCTCTCTTGTTGGCTCTCTGAGTCTGAACAGAAGTCAAGCGGACGGAAAAAAAAAGTGGAAATCAAAAGAGAACATGTCCCAAAAAGAAACTGCGAAATTACGAAAAAGACCTCTTCAGCTTTAATTTGAAATTTTATTCAAAACTTTTTCTCGTAAAGAGAATATAATATAACATTACCAATCTCAATAGAGAATTGAAAAAAAAAAAAAAACTTTACAAGAACCTGAAATTTAACAGTCTTGTTGTTATTATTATGTTCGTGTTGAGAATTAAATCAACTGATTTGGTTTGTTTCTTTCACTCTTATGGATGAATCTGAAATAAAATGTTGTGAAATTTTGTAAAGTTTGAAAGATACTACTTGAAATTTTCTAGTTTAAATTATATTATTTGTTTCCTTTAATAAAATTTGTTATATGCCTTATTGTCTCTATAAAACCACAAATAAATATTGATTTGTTGCTAATAAAAAAATCCTGAAAACAGTCGTGCTGCAGCATTGGTAACGGCCGGCTTGGCGGCGTTTTAATTTAATAAACATTTAATATTTGGAATACTATTTTGTTAGTATAAGAGGAGAACAGGTGTAGCCGGTAAGCCGGTAAAAACGCGGGAACCGAAAGGGAAAGGGCAAAATTGGAAATACACATTACTCGTTGGTGTCATTTCTTCTTCTCTAGTGGGACCGACCGTTGCAGCCCACTAACCCTTCATCATTTTCCACGAAAATATATGCTACATCTGTTTCATAATCAAACGTTAGAATTAAATTTAAATTAAAGATCGAGTAGTTTTTAATTAATAATATAATAATATACTACAAAACTTGGGTTATTCGGACCGGTCTAGTAATCAATATAATAAGTAGAAATATATAAGTAAAATTGTGTCGTTGTTTTTTTCCAATAAATTGATGACAACTGTAACACACTTTCATTTTGGTATCATTTATATATTTTGGTATTTTTATTAATAAAATATTTGTTGGTTATTAATGATAGAATCAACTAAGTAAACATATTTAAAAAAACAAGACGTGTTTCTATAGTAGTATCATTTATACGTGAATCATTGGCATTTTGTTAACTGTTCTGACAATCGCAATAATAGTCTGAAAGAATTTTTAATGTAATTTTCTCAAGATGAGTATATAAATATTAATCTAAAAATCAAATCACATTGGAATAAATTATTAAAATTTATAATGAAATGGCAAAGTAATGTGACGAATGAGACAGCTTAACTGTCTCCCTCCAGATCATATCCACTCTTTCAAATCGAAATTATAATTTCATTACACCACATCTCTAATAATTAAACACGATATAGAATTATATGGTGTATCTACAAAGTACAATAAATATTTCTTATAAATATCGAGTGTAACGTTTTCGTGGCATGGCATGGCATGCCATATAATTGGTTGACAACTCGAAATTGAAGTTTATGATAAGATAATTATATTTGTTCACACTTGATAGACGCGTAGTTGGCTCGGCTTCCCATATTGAGTTACATCTATTCGATTTTTTGGTCAATCAATTAATATTATTTTCTTCAGATGATAATATTCATTAACTATGATAGTGAAAATTACCTGCACTAAGGCCACGACGCCAAAAAATTCATTACGATATCGATATGAACGGATTGATCGCATTAAACCATTAGTTATACAGAACTTATATATACAATTTGCCTTTGTAAAAATTTGGCTCATTGAGTTTGTTCCAGCTATTAGCTAATTATATAGCTTCTATGGCTTTTGACTATTGATGATGTAAATAACTCTAGCTACTCTTGGAATATATTAACATTGAAAACCAAAAAAAGAAAAAAACTTATATATACAACTAAAACAATAACTACTGCGCTTTACAATTTATTGAGCTATGACCATCCAACTTTAGTATAAGATCTTCATTTTTATAAACAACATATAATACGTACGCATGCTTGCTTATAAGTGCGTGCCTGGTAAAGCTAGCATGCATGAATTCTAGGTTAAAAGAAAACAAAAATGAAAGACCAAACTTTATGTTGATTACTAGTTAATACTACTATATAGTATAAACTCCTACTCCATTACTCTGATAGTATAGTTTAAATAAATTAAATAAAACATAAATAAATAAAACACAATGATGGCGGTGATAACCATGCTTGCCCTACTTACAAGATTCACTTATTCGTCCCATGATCTGTGTTGTTCAGGAATAAGGATCGTGTCTGCAATTATGTATTAATTAAACAGAATCCAAACTAAATTGTCATTTGCTTACTTGAAATCAAAGTCGTGAATCTTTTAAAGATAATGTTGTACGCTTGTAAGCTCAACATTAAAACCAAATACAAATGTTGTCCGCTTGACAATTACCAAACATATATATATATATATATATATATACAAAAGTAACTATATCTTATAATCATGTGACATTTCTGACTTATAAAAATTGTTGGATATTTCCCTAAATATGCGTAGTTCGGCAAAATTTACCTCCATCATGATTATCATGACTAATAAGCTAAAGTTTGAATATTCATATAAAATCATATAAAGAAAAATACTACTTAAATATAGGTTTACTTAATAGACACGCAAATATCTAAAAATGATCGTTGGACATGACTATAATTTGTATAAAAGACCAAATACGAGGTTAGTATATTAAGATCCCATTTTTATATTTTCATGGTTTAATTAAGAATATGAAATTATATTAAAATTTATCTTTTTCATTTTTAACTCGGTTGGATTCCATCTCTTTTGGCCATAGCACAGCCTACAGTTGAGATCAATCAGAAGATTAATTAATTAGGACCATTTTTCACTTTTTATAGTAATTAATTAATTTAATATACAAACGTACATAATAAAGTAATGCTAAGGAACATTGTTATGCCCTTTTATATGTTCAGATGTTGAAACTCATGCATATACAACAAAAAAATTTAAGAAAAAGCTTAACAAAGCAAAAGTAAAACAAACCCAGAAGATATGATTCTACATGTTGGCCGCTTATTATTTTATTTAACGAGATAATTCAAAATTATATAAGAAAATTCTATTTATCTCAACTACTTGAGTAACGTTTGAATAAGAAAAATTGAACAAAAGAAATAAATAATCTATATAATTTGTAACACAGTGAGTTGTATTAGTATCGGTTTTGCATTATTTTAAACTGCATGCTAGAGTTAACAAAACAAAATGTATCATTATTAAGTTTAAGAAACATTGGAATATAATATAAATTAAAGAAAAGAAAGTGGGACCTAGTGTTGGCCACTTTGGAATCGCAGAACTCAATATTCATATGAATATTACATTTTGAGAAAATAATACAAGATATTTGTTAGCTTAGGTGTTGCCAGAAGAACGAAAAAAAAAGTGGCTTAAGTAAACAATTCGTAGGTCCCTTTAATAAATAAATTTGGATAAATCATATATTATATGAACAAATGATATACTATATACTATAACACTCATTCGAATTAGTTGCACTTAAGTAGATGGAGAACGCAAGCCAGATTATGGATAATCAATGGGCTTGTACACTTGCCATTGACTCAGCCAGCGACTAATTAAGTCTACAACTGAGCCCAATAAAAGTACGTGGGCCGAACTTTGGGCTTTCCCATATTAACTCAAACCTACTTCTGGATAAGCAACTCACTGACAAAGTCTCTGCTCGTTCAATAATATATAGGCTCAGAACTCAGAAGCAGCAACAGTAAAAAAGTAAATGGGTAACAAATGTATTTACTATTTTTAACTAGTGTATATACTTCCTTTACAAAAAGAGTCTTTACATCTCCAAAACTATAGAAGAAGATGGCTTGGAAGCTATATTAATAGACAACCATTCCAACAAAGCCTTGTTTACATCGTCCGGGACTTCGTCATGAGGGCAATGCCCTGCTTGTAAGTGCACAATCGATGAGTTTGAGTAATAATCTTTGATTTTCTCGGCTTTAGCAGGACCAACCCACGGATCAAGATCACCCCAAAGTAACAGAAGTGGACAAGTCATTTTACTTAGAACACTATCTAGAGTGTATCTACTCTGGTTCGTTAAGAACCTTGTCATCAGTCTGTAAGAAATTAATTAAAAAAACAATAGTTAGGTCTCTCTTTATTGTTTATAACAGAGAAGCTCTTTATGGGTTTCTTGTACCTGTAGTATACTTCTCCAGCATTTGGATCTGTAGCAGGTTTCGAGATGGATTCAACGAGGTAGTCATCGACATTCGCAGTGTTTATGTACACCTGCAATTTTTTCAGTAAGAAAATTGAGAAACAAACTTTGAGAAGATGAAATCTAACAAAGTCAGTAAGACATTACACTCTTTAAGACAGATTCGATTCGAGATGGTTGCTTTGCTTGCCAGAACAAGAACCCAAGAACCACGCGTTGGAAGATCTCTTTAAGTGGCTTAACTATAAACTTGGTTAAAACACTTTCATCGGCTTCTTCTCGTTTTCTACTCTCAGATGCAAATTGTCCAGCAGAGTTTAGAAGTGCAACTCCTGTGACCTGCTCAGGTAATCCTACCGCAACTGTCAAAGCTGTGAATCCCCCGAGGCTATGAAAAAAATGAAAACTTGTTTCAGAATTCTTTCTTATAGATTGACAAAAAGAGCTTAAATTCAAAGAAGACATTCATTTACCTGTTTCCAACCACAACAGCTGGCTCTTTCACAACCTCTTTCATGAAATCAATAACTTGATCTGTCCAAACCATGGCATCATAATCTATAAGAGCTTTGTCACTCCATCCAAAACCAAGCAAGTCCAAAGCATACACCTTGTATTTCTTAGCCAATTCAGGAATGTTATACCTATTAAATTTAAAGACTTTAGCTAGAATTGCAATGGATCGATCATAAGCTTTAAATAGCTAACTTGAAGCCTATAAACTGATAAGAAATTATCCCAAATCAACAGAGAAAGAGTGACAATTTAGAGTACCTCCAATGAAAAAGAGAGGCACCAAAACCATGAATAAGAAGAAGAGGTAAGCCTTCTCCTTGAACCACATAATGAATCTTGTGACCTCTCCATTCCCAAAAGTTATAACCTTCTGGCTTAAACGCCAACCTCTCACTACCTAAAGCATCATTCAATTCTTTTTTATTTAACCAAGAGAGAGAATCCACAATCTAAAACTATGGTTTTAAAGCTCAAACCTTGAACAGACTGAGAAGCAGCTGATGGTGAAGGAGTACCCATTACTGAAACTCCAGAAGCAACAATCCCTCCTCTAACTGCAAATTCTCTTCTGGTGATTTCACATTTGTTTCCTTTCATTGATAAGATTAAAGAAGACTGTTTAATAATTAAGGAGTTGGAGTCAAAAGGAAAATTTTTGATGAAAGGTTGGTGTTGAAACTTACTAGGTCGACAAAATTGAGATGGAAAGATTGATCTTTTAGATGATGAACTGAATAATTCTGTCCTAACAGACGGTGTTAAAGCACATGAAGCAGACATCGATTATTTCACCGAGAACAATAACAAACCAATGAACACGAGAAATAGATATTTTAGAATTGAGAGAGCTTAAAGGTGTTAAACAAAACACGCGTGTGTGTGTGTGAAGTTGCAGGAGAGTTGTGGCGACGCCTGAGCCAAACAAGTCGAACCCGGTCGGCAAAACAGAGTGTTAAAAAATTGCGTTTTTCTTAATATATAAAATATTTTTAAATTAATAAACACTATAAATTAACAAAATATTTTGTTCCAACTCGAAACAATGTAAAAAATAGTAAAATCCGATAAAATAATAAAATAATATTTTTTTGAAAATCTCATGTAAAAATATAGTCTCAATAATATCATAAATTAATAATTATAAATCTTAAACATATATAATTAAGTTAATTTAGTAAAATATAGTCTCATTCCTAATTTTTTTTATTGCATCAAACATTTCTAATGTTGTTTTTTTATTTACATATAAAGTTGTAAATAGTTCTAAACGATATAATTGATTCTATATGTATAATTGGTTTGAAAGATGTCATAATATCGTATTCAATTTCTTTATCAGCATTAAAGACATAAACCACAATTTATTAAATTCTAAAATTTTAAGCATGAATTAGTTTTACCCGAATAGTTGAATAGAGTATTAATATCTATTTTATTCTGACAAGTAAGATTATTGATCATAACTTCAAGTTAAAAAATATTGTTTTCATAAATTGAATTATCTTCTAAATTTTTGGAGGTACATTCATCGGATCAAATTTTGTAGTGTCAAATTTTTTTATATTATTATATAAATATTAACAGTTCAAATAAAAACTGTAAAATTGATAGTATTCACGAAATACATATATGAATTTTAAGGAAAATTTTTAGTTTACATTTAATTTTTTTTAAAAAATATGATAAATTAAAAAATATTTTTATAAATTAATAAATATTAATTTATAATTAATATCACAGTAAATTAATAAAATATTAAAATACAAATATTATTAATTTATAGAGGTTTGAGTGTGGTTAGTTTTCTATTTTCAATGGGTCGGGTAATATATCTGCCCGGGTTTGGTTTCTATCCGCCCGATTAAACAACGTCTCTTCAATTATCTCATCTAGCATTGTATTTAAATAAAAATAATACTCCATAAAAGAAGGAAAATGTATGACGAAAAAATAAAAAATAAAAAAAGAAATAAAAAAATGTATAGGGACCAAACACAACTGAGATCAAAAGCAATGGTGTCGCCCACCTTCCTATCACTTATCTTCAAACTCATTTTATTGTTTAGGTCTCTTATTTTTTCTTGTCCCTATCACTTGCGAATTTACTGTTGAATTATTTCAATTATATTCATAGAGATGTTCCTTTCTCTCTCTCGATATAAATGCTTTGTTAATGATCTATCTAATACTTGAAATATAATTAAAATATAGTTTTATAGATTAACAAAAGTTAGTAATAATACGTCACATGGAACTCGTATAGATTCACAATATCATTCCCCACAATCCAAATCGCTCTTGATTCATAACATTAATGTTTCTATTCATTTATAAGTTACGATTCATCATTCACATTCTCTACCCTCACTAAGCTTATGAAACACATTTTCCTTACGTAAGATTCTTGTAAAACAAAATTGGATGACTTAGAACATTTAGAAATGTTTTGATTATTTTTTGGCCAAATAAAATATCCTCTCAAAAACTTGAAAGGGCAAAAGAAATATAAAAAAAACAGAGAAAGACACATAAAATGGCTAAGTTAAGAGACTCCTCATAAGGACATGACCACATGGTAGGTTATGTCATTTAGACCCCACAACTTCTCATCTCACCTTCTATGTCCCCAACCTCCTCCACTTTTATCAATTTTGTCCCTCTCTCACTAGATTTCGAATCTCATATGTGTGGGTCAATGTTGCTTTCTATTTAAAGCTAAGATTTAATTATATCAAAACATATTACTTTTCTTCCACACATATATACTATAACTTAACTCACTCTTTTGCTTTAACCCCCAAAGGAAAAGATAAGAGCTTTTAAGTCTCTTTTTGTTACCTTCTCTCCATGGACTTGTCTATACTTGATAGGGTTAAATGGCTGCAACAACAGCATATGGTTTCCCCTGATTTTCTTCACATACTTGGCTCAGATGGTAGAGAAGAGCTCAAAAGGGTTGAGACTTATTTGGGAAACAACAATGATGAGTTGCAGAGTTACAGATATTTTCCAGAATCCGGACCAGATTATGATACTTTTGATTGCTGCATTTCCAGGACAAGTAGCTTTCAAATGGAATCAGTGAAGAACACTAATAATGATGATAACAGAGTCATTACCTTGCATAACAAGAGAAAACCAGAGGTTTGTAGGGTTATAAAGTATTGTTTTTGGGGTTTAGATTTTGTTTGTAACATTGATTTTGATTTGTCAATATTTAAATTTTAGGGTAATAAAGAAAAGAAAGAGAAGAAGAAGAAGAAGATCAAAACAGAGGATGAAACAGAGTCTAGCATGAAAGGGAAATCAAACATGAGCAACACAGAGACATCATTAGAGATTCAGAAACCAGATTACATCCATGTTAGAGCTAGACGAGGTGAAGCTACAGACAGACATAGCTTAGCAGAAAGGGTAATTAACTTAAGTGTTAAGAATCAGAGAAATGACTTTCTAGGGTTTTTTTTATCAGAGTTTTTGAGTGTTTTTGGAATCTTGGCAGGCAAGGAGAGAAAAGATAAGCAAGAAGATGAAATGTCTTCAAGATATTGTTCCTGGATGCAACAAAGTTACTGGAAAAGCTGGCATGCTTGATGAGATCATCAACTATGTTCAGTCTCTTCAACAACAAGTTGAGTTCTTGTCTATGAAACTCTCTGTCATAAATCCAGACCTCGAGGGTGGTATCAATGAATTATCAGCAAAACAGGTGAATATTAGTAGCCAAGTTCACCCCAAGATTATCCTGAGTTTTTTTTTTTCTCATCTATTGACTGTTATAATCTGAAATAATAGTTTCAGGCTTACTTCACTAGTCTTCCAGAAACTATCTCGAAGCAGTCAATGATGTCGGATTTTTGTACATTTCCATTACATCAGCAAGGATCTGTAGATTACTCTGTCATAAACTCATACCAAACCTTATCTCTTGGCGCATCAGTAAGTAATCTCAAGTCTTTCATTTATTGCCAAATTCTTGTTACTTGTGCATAAAGTAACCTATTTATTATTATTCTTCTGCAGAAAGACCAGACATCTTCAAGCTGGGAAACTCACTCACAATGTCTTTACAACAACTTAAGAACTGATTCTGTTTCCAATTTTTTCAGTCAAAAGTAAAAAAGTTAGGGATAAGGGTCATTAAAAAATCGCGGTTTTTTTGATCTTATCCTTTTAAATCTTATAAGTTATCTGAAATCTGGACCAGAAAGAACAGAGGAAACCAATCCAAAGATCTTTCAATCTTCTATATTTCTACAAACATAGATATATATCATGTATTCTAGAGGATAAGTATATGTGTAGAAGCAAGATAAAAACAGTTCTTGTGGTCACAACAATTCCTTCCTTTATACATTGTAGTATAATATGATATAATATCTTCGAATTATCATTATTTTCCCCTCTCACTATCGTCAATAGAAACTATACAATAACATAAAAGTGATCAGTTTTCAACAAACGGAGAACCAAAAAGAAATTAAAAAATTATCCAAAAAATAAGTTAAAAACAGCATAACATTTAAGTTATTTATTTTTTCTTCTTCTTGAGATGGAGAACTTGAGTCCAAAAAGACCAGGTTTCTTTGGAGATGGTACTGTAATTATATATTCCTGATGAGTATCATCAACCTCTGAGGAAGTTGCAACAGTTGCTTCTTCAAGAGCTCTAAGCAACTCAAATGCATCAATCTTTGCTTCCTCTGTTCCATTGTTGGATATGAAGAGAAGATATGTGTAAATATCAACTATTTCAGTCATGACTAGATAGCAATACTCTATCTTCTGTACACAGAGCTGTAGGAGGATGGAGATTGCATTCTCTTGCTCCTCCGGAACATTTGACTCAAGTAATTCAGCAATGGAAACTAAGGAACCCGGGGTTTCGATTATACAAAACCGGCCTTTCTCTGTGTTGCAGAGATTTCTTAGAATGACGATTGAGTGTTTGCAGAACAAATTTTGTTGCAAGAAAGATATCAACTTCTTGATGAACTTGAGAGATACCATTTCCATACATATCTCATTGCTTGAGGAAAGATTCTTGAGTGTTATCATAGCTTGTTCTTGGAGATGTTCTGCTCGAGACTCAGCAATCTTCAAGAGGGAAGAGAGAGCACCTGATGAAGTTATCTTGGAGAGACTATGTGGGTGGTTGGAGAGAATCTCAAGTATGTTTAGAGCTTCTTCCACTACTACCTCGGATTCAAGAAAGACCGATAACATTTTGAAAACTTCATCTTTCAAAGCTTCTATAGCCTTCTTGTTCTCATTGAGCAAAGCCAATAACAAATCCAATCCATCCTTTATTATGTCTCCCGCAGTGCCGTTTCTTTCGAAAGCGTTCTTCAAGTATGTAATAAGTAGCTCAATAAATTTACTCGGTGACATAGAACGAAAAGCCAGAGAATTGTGCTTAAAACGACTTCTTACATCTTCAATGAACTTGATCTGAGCATCCCATGGAAGGTTAGTGAGTTCTAACAAGGGATCTATCTCAATCTCGCTGTGACTGGAACCTTCCTCGAGCCATTTCTGAATCCACATTCTCTCAAAGGTGTGGCCTGAGGAAGTGACAACAGGATCATACATCACTGTAAGTGAAACCGGGCATTTAAATTGCTCCGGAAGTGTAGCAATGTGTTCCTCAGAACACTCAGCTCTCGTAGCATTAGCATGTAGAGATTCACTGATGAACTGATGATGTGAAAAAGAGTTCTCTTTGTGATCACAAATCATTCTTTCATGCTTTCTCAAGAGACAGAAAAGATACTTCAACATCTGTTTCTTGTTCACTTCAGCCTCTCCGAATTTTGTGAAAAGCAACTTTAGGGATCTTTTCTCTGTCACAATGGCTTCAGGTGTTGAGAGTTGGATTTTAAGTGATGCAAAATGAAAACCTTTGATCTCATCTGGAGAAATAAAAGAAGATGTGCTTTGTCTCATCAATTCTTTGACAGCTCTCCCAGCTTCTTCTTCAGATGATTCTAAAGTCAACACAGTTGACCTAAGATCTTGAACTATTAGATATATCTGCAAGCAAAACTCTCATCAGTTATTCTGAAAATTTTCCTAAAAACATGAGAAGAACACATAGTTTGGTACAAACCTTAATAGCCAAATCAGTCGGGACCATACTTCGAATGACAGTTAAGTTTTCCTCTAATGATCTTTTGGCTTTAGAACCTCTTGAGAGTATAATATCTCCTGTTACTGCCTGGAGAATGAAACATAATCACATTAGACCACAAAGAGATAACCAAAAATCAACTAAGAAACTGTATAAAAGTGTTTTCACCAACCATGTAGAGTTTACTAGATTCACTGCAATATTGAAGAACCAGTTTAGCTTTGTCCAGAGCTCTATGAAGTGAACATAGAGTCTGTCTTCCTGAGGAGCATCCTGGTCGAGCATCTTCTATATCAGGAATGATTCTCATGATTCTATCAACTAACTTCTTTAGTTTTAAACACATGGAAGAATGCATCTAAAACAGAGCAACACAACATGTCAATTACCAATAACAAACTATAAAAGATAAAAAAAATCAATTAATTTGATAGAACAAACCTTAAAGGATTGAGGCAATTTCTCCATCCGTTCAATGTAATCAATGTTCATCTAAACAACAAGGTTTCTAAAATCTGCAATTTTTTTAATAAACATGAAAAGTCTTCTTAAGAATATTTTTCAAGCACTATGCCACTAAAACTATTATATAGTAGAAAAGTTGACTTACCTTATTATGTCAACGGATTCCAAATGCAACTCAACTTAGAGATGTTGTCTTCTCCAAATAAAATCATAAACAATTAATACGCTTTAGAGTTAGAGCCATAGACACACCAACCATAAATTTGCAGACCTTCCGAGAAAATTTTCAGGAAACAAAATCAGAGTATTTCCCTAGCAAAGCAGCCGTAAATTATGAACAGAAACAAGAATTGGTGATAAAATTCGAAAATTTCAGGTAAGACCTTGAGCATAATAACTGTTTGTGATAAAAAATCCAAACAAACTAAAAGCTTTTGAAGAAACTGAAAACTCTCTGTTTTTTCCGGGAAAAAAAACCGACAAGAAAAAAAATCAGCCTTTGTAGGTTGTTGTGCGTTCAAAGATCTAGAGGGTTGAAAAAACAAATATTCTCTGGTTGGTGAAACTAAGAAGAAAATAAGATGTGAGTGAAAGATTATAAGAGACTGCGGAGGAAAAGAGCTAAGAAGACTGAGTGTTAAAGTGACAGCCTTTCGTTGAGAGAGAACTTGATTGCTTAATAAAGCAAGGAATATAATTGGGCTGTGACGGGGTCTACCGTCTACATCACCGCGTTTTGATTTACATTCGTTTTAATAACGAGTAGTGCCATGTCAAATCGGAGACAAAATTGAAAGGACCAGCCATGTCTCAGTGCTTGTAATGGTCTTGTCAATACACATGCAAACAATACTACTGTGTTTATCGATAAATTCTGAGTACTTTATTTCCTTCACTTTTCTCTTTTTGATAATAAAAATAATATTTTGAATAAAAGTCTTTATTTTAAAAGATTATTTTTCCGGGGAAACAAGGTTGTTAATCTGTTATATTAATGATTATTTTCATGTATTATAGCCATTTTGATTGTAATTATAAATATTTCGCTAGTACAATTCTTTATCAAATGAGGATAAATAAAACATTTTGAATTATAGTTACTTAATTTCTACTTGTCAACCAAAAACAATACATACTTGTCGATGATTGGGTTTTGATTTTTTTTAATAAATGTCAATATACAACGTTGTTTGAAAAAATCTTCTTGTTTTTATAGTTACTTATTCAAACTTGCCACAATTTTTTGTTTATAGAAGTGCATCATACAAACGTTAGAGTTTTTGATTTATTTACTACTATAAAAACTAATGGATCAAATTATATAGTTTTAGAGATTGACCAAAATATATTAAAGCCCACTACAAAAGTTAGCGCAGAGGAAGAAGATAAAACACAGACTCTATACTGGTATTTTTCAGCTGAAGATAAACGCAAAAAAAAAGTGGTGATTCATCAAGGTACGGATCTAATCACACTAAAGAATCATTTTGAGGTACTAAACATAAGATATGCGTGAGTGTGAGATAGATTGCTTTAGGGTTTTACAGTCTTGCATATAAAAACAATGGCGGTAATCTATTCAAATTAATGGAAATCAATTTATAAATAAAGAGAAACTATTCTTTTATTCTCTGTTTTACATTTGTTTACATGGTATTAGAGCCTCGATGACTCAACCTGTGGACACCTGTTCGACTCCGCTCCTAAATATTTCTAACTGTGTGAAGGTAAAACTAACAGATAGAAACTACATCTTATGAAAGATTCAGTTCGAATGCTTTCTCTCAGGATAGAATCTGCTTGGCTTCGTTAAAGGTGATTTTGCGTGTCCCACTTCTATGCTACCTAAACCGGGCATTGATTGAACCATTGTACAAGTTGCTAATCCAGTCTATGCTTCTTGGATCATGTTAAATCAGGTTGTCAGATCTTGGCTTCTTGGCTTCTTATCTGAAAATATACTTTATGAAATTATTGGGTCAAACACAGCTCGAGAAGTATGGCTTGCTCTTGCCAAACATTTTAATCGTGTGTCATCTTCTAGGTTGTTTGAGCTACAAAGAAAGCTTCAAACTTTAGAGAAAAAGGATAAACCTATAACTGAGTATTTAAAAAAGATTAAAAGTGTGTTTGAACAGCTCTCATCCATAGGTAGTCCTATTAGTGAGAAAATGAAAGTTTTTGCTGCACTTTATTGTTTAGGCCGAGAGTTTGAACCTATTTAAACTTCGATTGAGGGATCTATGGATATTATGCCTCATCCAACTTTTGAAGATATAATACCAAGATTAACTAGTGACTCTGACCATTTGTCAAGCTATGGCACAGTTGAAATTTCACCTCATCTGGCGTTTAACACAACTAGATATGGGCCATCAGATTACTACAATTATCAACAGAGAGGTTGAGGCTCATATGGTAGATATGGTAACACTAGAGGCAGAGGCTCTTTTAACTCTCGTGGCAGAGGTTTTTACCAGTAGATATCCTCTAGTTCTGGTTCTTCTACTACATCTTCTGTGGATAATCGACCAATGTGCTAAATCTATGGAAGACCAGGACACTCTTCTCTTAAAGGTTGGCACCGATTTAACAACTCTTATCAAGCAGAAGATTTACTCTCAGCCTTAACTGCTATGAAGATCACTGACATTACTGAAGCTACTGCTCAAGAGTGGTTTCCCGATACATGAACTTCTGCTCATGTGACTAACTCACCCACACATGTGCAACAGGCATAACCTTATTTTGGATAAGATTTTGTGATGGTTGGAGAGGGTCACTATCTGCCTATCACACATACATGTTCAACAAATCTACAAGCAACTTCAGGTATAATTCCTCTCACAGATGTTTTAGTGTGTTTTGAAATTGCAAAGTCCCTATTTTCAGTATCCAAATTAACCAGAGATTATCCATGTGAATTTATGTTTTACTGTGATTCTCTGCGTGTCCATGATAAGACCACAAAAAAGTTGATAACATTAGGAGTCACCATGAGGGGTTGTATGTGTTGAAGGATTCTCTCAATAAGGTCTTCTTCTCTTCTAGACAACATTTAGCATCGGTTGAAGTTTAGCATAAGAGATTGAGCCATCCTAACTCTCAAATTCTTCAGCATCTGACAACTTCTCAAGCTATATCCATCACCAAGAGCTCCATGAAGATGTGTGAAGCTTGTCATCTTGCAAAAAGTTCAAGAACTCCATTTTTATCTTCATCTTATGTTTCCTCTAAACCCTTAAAAAGAGTACATTGTGATCTTTGGGGGCATGGCCATGTAGTTTTAGGGCAAGGTTTTAGATACTATGTTATTTTTGTGGATAACTACTCAAAATTTTGCTGGTTTTACCCTTTGAAATTGAAATCATAATTTTATGATATCTTTTTTATGTTTCAAGCTCTTGTTGAGAATCATTTTCAGACTAAGATTATGTCTTTTCAGTGTGATGGGGGATGTGAGTTTACTAGTATAAGGTTTACTCATCATCTACAGATACATGGAATTCAACAACAATTATCTTGCCCACACACACCACAACAGAATGAGACTGTTGAAGAAGACATAGATGCATCACTGAGCTAGGCTTAGCTAGTTGTTTGAGAGTAAAATGCCACTGAAGTATTGGGTTGAGGCGTTTTACACATCAAGCTTTTTGGGGGAATCTACTTCCTTCTTCAGTTCTGCCTAGCAATGTGAGTCCATATGAAATACTCTTTGACAAACCACCTGTGTATACATCTTCAAGAGTGTTTAGTTGTGCATATTATCCAACATTAAGGGATTATGCTCACAATAAATTTGATCCGAGGTCTTTGAAATGTGTCTTCCTTGGATATTCTGATAAATACAAAGGGTATATGTGCTTATTTCCAACCACTGGTAGGGTGTATATAAGTAGACATGTGATCTTTGATGAGTGTACTTATCCTTTTGAGTCAATACCATATCCAGTTCAAAAGGTTTCCACATTGTTAGTGTAACATCCGTAGTCGAGTGTGACGTCGGAGAACCTCGGGAAAGTGTTTCGGGGAACTCCGGGTGGTGCTCGGGATGTGGTTNGGGTGGTGCTCGGGATGTGGTTGGAGGTGTGTGTGGTGACTGTTTGGAGTTCACCCGGTCGGGTGACATGTTATGATCAACCGGGTGAAGTGTGGACAGAATGGTCGAGTGTTGGGTGCAATATCGAACCAATGGGTGGTTGGATCGATCGGGTAATGAGTTGAGACCGACCAGGTAAGTTTTAGGTGTCACCACACGGACTGATTGACC
The DNA here is from genome assembly GCA_000411055.1 of Leavenworthia alabamica. Taxonomy (NCBI): domain Eukaryota; kingdom Viridiplantae; phylum Streptophyta; class Magnoliopsida; order Brassicales; family Brassicaceae; genus Leavenworthia; species Leavenworthia alabamica. The sequence goes on from KE157604.1 coordinate 71,579, forward strand.
AATTATGCATGGATCGATCGGGTAAAACAATGTTACCCGATCGGGTAAAGTTTATTAGTCGGTTGTGACTTAAGACACCGACTCTGACTGACTTAAGTATTTTAAATGAGACTTGGCCGAATAAACAGAAGAGGAAACTTCGGTTAAGGCCAGAGGAGGAGTGAGAAAGAAAAGGGAGAGAAAGGGATTAGTAGATCCAAGGTAGGTATGTAGATATTGCTTCTCCTAAGTTGAATATGAGTAATATAACTCATGTTCTTTGTTGTATTGGTGATTAAAGGGAGAAGTGATTCAAGTGAATCAAA
>KE157606.1:5403-32915 GCA_000411055.1 Leavenworthia alabamica
CGGGCATGTTGTCTGGAACGCATGGCCCGATCGGTCTACGTCCTGCCCAATCGTGCTGGCCTGTAAAAATCTGCCAAACAATCGTGTTTTCCGACTCCAAGCTCCCAAATGTGCAAATACCTAAACCTGTACTCCGGAACCTGCATAAAGACTCAAAAATACACCAAATGACTCTAAAAACGGACATGACTTGTCCGTAAAAACGACTCAAAATACAATATATCAATAGTTATACATGTCTAAGATTTATAATTATTAATTTATAATATTAAATGAACTATATTTTTACATGGAAGTTTCAAAAAAAATTATTATCTTATCGAATTTTACTATTTTTTACATTGGCCCAAGTTGGGACCGGAAGATTTTATTAATTTATGGTGTTTATTAATTTATCGAGTATTAATTTAAAGAGGTTTTACTGTATTATGAATCCATAAAATTTAAGTTGGTAAATCACATTACATATGACAATTAATCCGTATATATATATATTTACAATAATACACAAAAAAAAGTTCGAATACAGTAAAAATTGTTGCTACTAGAAATATTATGAATAATTCTTAGGTTCACTCTTAGGGGTGAACCTATGTATTAACCACCATTTAATGTAACCAATGAAATCATACCAAATAATATTATATTTAAACATAAAACATAAATTAACATTACACCTAAAATTAAAGAAATAAACTAAATACAATTTGTCTATTAACATTCTTATGAGATATACTGCATCGTTTGGAGTTTGCAATTCTGCAACTTCAAGAGACGAAGTCAAAACCTAAAAATTTAAAAATCAATCAAAATCAAGATTGTTAGGAATTTAAAGCAAATTTTGCTATTGAAAATAATTAAATTTGTTTTCGAGTTCGAAATCAATGTCAGTCAAAATCATAAAACATAAAACACAAGTGTAAGCCCAACACAAAGAAGAAATGTAATGGTCTAGTGGATATACAATTTAGATCAGTTGGTACCTGCAAATTTTTACTTGATATATCGGTATCTATCAATTACTTGGAAAAGAGTTCAATATCGAAATTATAAATCTCATGAGTCATGAGTTTATGTTTTCTGGTTTTGATAGACAATGGTTTTTAGTTCTCAATCTTGTTAAACCATCACCATCCACCGCATACTAGTGTCAGAGCTGATAGTCTCGTTCCGGTTCAGACAAAACAGAGCCACTTCCGTTAACTAACAACTGCGTTTTTAGTTGGTTGAATTGATATGATTGTCAAGTGTAATTTTAGTTTATGATGTATTTTTAAATATAGTATTATTTGGCATGATTTCATTGGTTACATTGAATGGAGGTGAGGAGTGAACCCAAGAATTATTCAAATATTATGATGCACATATCCGATGTTATGCTCTTGCAACAATTACTCCGCATTTGTCCTTTCAACCTCATACAATTTGGTTATGAGAATGGAACACCTAGTTTTGAACTTAATCTTTCAATCAAGTATAATCTTACGTAGGCAATGAGACAGAGCTAAAGACTTAATTTACTCTATAGACTATAGGTTAAGTGGTTAATTATAAAGGTCGAAATTACTAGCTATTCTTGGTAATAGATTTTCTTAAAAAGACAAAAAGCCTATGGACATCTAGTTGAAACAACTTTTGGGCAACAAACAATCAAGGTTTCAACGAACCTTGTCAAATCTATGGGCTAGTTGTTCGTTGAGATTTCAAATGTTGGACTCGCTTTGATAAAGTATCGGACCAAACTGAGTTAAAAAACATAAGTGTTTTGTGGACTACAAGTCAGATTAGACCAGAAAAAAAAAAGTTTTTCAATTTTCTTATTTATAGCTACGTTTGTTTAAAACATAAATAAGTTTTTAATATTGTCAAAATATATTTTTTTTGTCGATAATATTGTCAAAATATTTTAGGGATGATTTTCGTAAAATTACGAAATAGTTTTTTTTTTCCTCTCTCACTCTTTTTCCAATTCGGTTAACTTTTAAAATTAATTCTCTAGCCATATATTTCCAGAATCATATTTGTTATTTCTCCTTCTGGGAATTTTACTTTTTTTTAGATTAAACAATCAAACAATATGAACTTAATATATAAATTATTTTATTATATTTTTATTTGGAACTAGCATGGAATTTAAATCAGTATAACCTTCAACAATCGAAGTCGCCTAGAAAAACTCTCCCTCAATGACTCGTTTTTTGTCTATTTCGAAGGTAAAAAAAGTGCACCAGCAGCAACAACTTCACAATCATAGACAACTTACGTGAAATATACAGTGATACAACAAAGTAAAAAAATAAAATTGTAAAACCAAATCGATTCGAGTAAAAATAAGAAAACAAAGGGGGTGGGGGTCACATGGAGTTCAGAGAAAGAGCAGAAGAGTCCCCACGTCAACTGTGGTTTGGGTCCTCGGGCTGTGTGGATACCAAACACCATCATGCATGCCCAACTCTCTTTTTCATTTTTTATTATTCCTCTCTTTTTTTTTGGGTTTTTTATTTTACTATTTTAGGGTTTGTTTTTTTTGTTATATTCATGTCGATTATATAAACTACATTTTCCCGTATTTAAATTAAAAAAGAATACATACTTTACCAAATTCTAGTCTTACTTTATTTCCCTTACATCATTTCTTTATTATTAGTCTTTCATCTCTCTTCACGCTCCCTTTTATGGTTTCCTTTTAGTTTGATTCAACTTCCCATCATGCATGTATATTCTATGAAAAATTCCAAGTAATCTATTTTATTATTGACATTTTGACAGATATTGTCATCATATTCTTCTCCACTCTCTGCCCATTCCACTTGCCTCATTTCCAATCTAAAGGTTCTATTTTATTATTTAATATACTCACACATGCACCCTTTCTATATATATGTGTGCATAAATGTAAATTAGTGTAACTCAAGTACCTCATTTTCCTACATATTTTATTAAAAATTTATTACAAAAATAAACAAGATGAACGTACCGTTGTTTTACTCATTATTAATTACTATAGTAATATCAAAACCATAAAATGCATTTGATATAAGTTGATCATCATCGATCTTGATAGATAAATTGATACTTGTTTAAGATATCAAAAACATATAAGCCAAAGTAAAATAGAACAAAATACTTTCACATACAAAATCATTAGTTGTGAGTACACTAACAAGTCTAATTAACATCCATTAGCCTCGATACTCACAAATTATTTTGCTAAGGTTGATACACATGATTAACTTATGATGTTATATATTTCGTAAAACTTTATAAGATAAAGTTGTAAGACTGTTGAAATATTTTAGGAAATGAGTAATTTTTATAGAAAACAAAAAGGAGATTGCAATGATAGTAAATGAAGATAAAAATTAGCTGATGATCATTACAAAAATGGGATGTTAACTTATATGATGATCTTGTTTACATGTATGCATCATGTTTTAATTTTTCATCCATGAAACTCTGTGCATTAAAAGTGAACCAAATGACAAATGCTTTATTACTTTTAGTTTTAGAGTAAACTTTATACAAAATTCTGCATGGTTTTTATTGTGTTATGTGTAGGAAATTATATATAAAATTCTAAAAGAGTGATGTGGATGACCTCTATTGGATATCAAAAGAAATTCTTTGGAACTTTTTTGTCAAAGAAATGGTTTGAAATGAATATGCAAAATTGATTTAAGTTAAACATGGATTATGGTCTAAACATATACAAGTAATGGACTAAAATTATAGATATCTACTAAATAACAGATATAAAAATATATCCCAAAGTTCCCATAAAAGCCACCCAATTAGGGCTAAAAATAAACTTTTTAAAGATATAATAATAATTAACTTTCCTTAAAAACAAATTGACAACTTTGGCTGCCATTTTTTGTGTTCATGGAAGGAACATGGCCTTAGAAAGCGATTAGCTGGATCGATCACACCCCATTTCATCCTTTTCCTCTCATAGTCATACCTTTCGTCCTTTTAAAGTCAATAAAACCCAAATAAAACTTTTACATAAATAATTAATATTGTTTATTCATTTTGAGTCAGAAAAAAAAGGTGTAGTGCTACATTATATAAACTTTTACATTACGTATATATGATCTCTACGTACATGAAATTTTTTCATAATTTCTTATATTTTTATTAATTTAAATCTGAGAGACAGAGAGACCATTACACCCACTTTATATTTCTTACATTCCCACAAGCTTCCAAACAAAGAGAATTAATCGAAAGTACGATTTGCAAAGGAATAAAACTCACTCACAACCCTACACATATAATAATTGTAAGTATATATATTAAATAATTAAAATAATAAATACAATAAACAAATCCCTTATCTTCTTCATGAGAATCATTTCATCTCCACAAAACCATGCCTTCTATTACTATAAGCCCTCTTCTCACTTTTCAATAACCCTCTCATATATGACTCATGCTGAGATCATATGACCAATATGGTTCCTATTGAATCCTCACCGCTTTTTGACACGATCATGATGAGAGAAACAACAATAAACAATCAAGATTCTAGTGGAGATACATGCTCCGTCTCCGATCCAATAGCAGCAGCTTCTACTAATTATAATTATAACATCTCTTCCTCTCCGGTGAAAGAAGACGTAGCCGTGGCAAAGAACGACATCGTTTGTTATAGTAACATAGACGATAAAGACAAATCTTGGCTCCGTTTAGGTATAGGCCCTGAGGAGAATAACAATAACAACGTGGCGTCGTATAAGCTACAACGTTGTTATAGTAATAATGGAAGAGATAAGTCTTTAGAGCTCAACTTGTTATCGTCATGCACAGCCTCGGCAGGAGCGGTTAGTAGTAGTCTAGATCATCTACAGCAGCCGCCGTCATATTCTCATGAACAGTTATTGACGATGCGTGGACCGTCGTTGGTTTATAATCACCAATTAGTTCGGTCTCAAAGTCAAACGTTGTTAACTAGTGGCTTTTCGTTTCCATCTTCAAAGCTGTGGATACCTCAATATATGGCGTCATCATTGAGTAACCGTGACGTCAGTAATAATAATAGTGTTACAAGGAGGAGTTATGTGGATGAGGGAGGAGCTGGACCAAGCTCCGAGTTTAGGGTTATTGATCCTCCAAAAAGACCACATTCTGGTCTTTGGTTTCTTCTTCAAGCTTCACAATTTCAGTAATTAATTTCTTATTCTATTTATAAAAAAATAAACAATATATNACCGTTCTTGCCTCAAGTAAACAAAAGCTACTTGAGAATCAAGTAAGTCTAAATTTGTCTCGTGCGTTATTATAAAATTTCTAGATTTAGTGAAGTCACTAATGATTCATTTTGTTAATTATATTCTATTAAAAATGTATTTGCATGGATAAGGGATGGTAAAATCACAGTTAGACTACTAATCAAGTACCTTATGAAGAAGCTTCAATTGGATAGCGAATCTGAGGTAAATATCTTAATTCACTCTCTTATATATATATTTAATCTTCCAAGTTTTGGAGTTACGACATGAAAATAACATTGGAACTAAGTCCCCAACTTATTAGGTCACAAGTCTGATTGATGGCATGGTGTCGTAATGTAACTTAGTTCAATTAAATCTTAGCTAGAGCCTAGAGATATTCAAATTATAGTAATACAGTTGAGTGACCACTTTCTGGATCTTGAGAGCTACATGCCATCCTCAGTTAGGGGAAATTTAATTAATATTCATGAATAACCTAGGGTTTATTTAATCAATTTTAAATGAAAATTCATAATTTTTTTGGCTTAATAATTCATAATTTTTTTTTGCTTAATAATTCATAAAATGGCGAAATATTTTTTTAAGCAACTCTAGTAACCCAAAAATTTGGCTATCCTCGCATTTGAAAAAATTAAAATAAATAAACAATAGTGTTTGTTTCTCGAAGTACACACACCACCTTACCAATAATTATTATCATTATTGTTGCATTATAAATTCTCATAGGCAACTAGAAAACGAAGGAGAACTATATTAACTAGCCATTTCATTTGTTTTAGGAGATTAAGCCATGAGATAGTTATATTACTAATATAATATAATATCAAGTCTGAGTTATCAGGCATGCTTGCTTCGATAATAGTATAAACCAGAAAATAAAGGATATCTTAATCCAACCTCGAAAAGCTTACATGCGTAAGTGTGTATAGATGCTCTCGTTAACAAGAATTTACAATAATCTAAGTATATTGCATGCCCTGGACTATAGATAGGCTCACAAATACATGTTCATGCCATATATGAACTGTTGTGCCCTACATGAATCAGCTGCACGTATAGGTCACGTTTAGAACTTCGCTATATATAAGTTATCTTCTTTATGTTTAGTATTTTTACACTCAAAAGATTATCATTTCTATTTTTCTCTTTCCATTGTTCACTTTGTTTTCGTTCCCACAAAAATATATTTATTAACTAATTTTAGAATAAAAATAAATAAATATAATATACAAAATCAATTACTACAAAACTGGAAAAAGTATTTTAAACATCAATAAATACATAAACCGAGGAAGTATATTTTTTTTTAACTACCATTCGTACATTTTTAGGAGGTGCCAAATGTTTTTGATTTTACCATGCTTAAATATATTATCGCTTGCTAATTTATCAAACGCACGATTTTGTTGTACGTCAACATAATATTCCTTGTTGAGAGAGTAGCGATAACGATCTACTTCTAGTAACCACACATAAATTTTAATATAGCTAAGATAAGTATTATAGTTTTGAATTTGACAACCAAAAATCTTGAAATTATATAATATCGTTAGCTGATCAATTCAATATGGCATGACTTTTTTTACATAAGAATCAATAATGAAGAAACTTGGTTTCAAACAAAAAAGATAACCATGTAAGATCAAGAAGAAAATGTTTTCATGTTTTTGCTTATTTTCTTGAGAGTATGTCGGTAGAATATTATGTTGATACTTTAATTACATAGCAACATGATAGATAAATAGGTGATATGTATATTAAACTATATATTCAAATAATCATTTGATAGAAAACGTGATTTCAAAGCATTGATGCATGCATGGCTAAGTTTGTCTTTTCCGTCGAGCAAAAATAATTTCTCTTAAAATGTTGTCGTCACGCTTATGCTTTGCTAAGGTCATCTATTCTCGTCGAATAATAGCATATATAATTTTTTAATATCATATGGATTTTTATTAAGGGGTTGAAATTAAGCGTAAAATGTCACATCATAATCCCAAGTGCTGCACTCTCATGAATTTTGACATAACGCCTCACCAAACCAATCACGTTACTATAGTATAACTTAAAACAATCTATTTCTTCATAAATAAATAAAACACTGCATGCTTGTCAATTCAATATCAGCTCAGTATTTGCATATAAAAATATAGTTACATTTTTTTTTGTTTTTTGATGAATCGAAACAATAATTTCAAAACCTTCATGGCATGTCTTTTTAAATTCAAATTATTCTGAAAATTATAAACATAAAATTCAATAATTATACTACAAAAATATGCAGCATAGTATATATACACATATGAAGAAATAAATATATGCTAATAGCCGGCGTGCATGGAAACATGATTTTGAATTTGAAGTGCGACCAATCTATATTATTTATTTTATTAAAAAGAATTCCTTCTGGTCTACTATTTAAAAAGTAGACTAAAATTTTCCAGTAAATATAAAATAGTACACAATCCTATCTTATCTTATTTTCAGTGTCAACTTTTTTTTTTGTGTGTTTGAATTCACCATTTTTTGTTCTTTTTACTTCGTAATATCTTTGGCGAGAAAAGTTAGGTTTTAGGGTTAGATCTAACTATGACAAGTTTCTCCAATGTAAACAATAAAAACCCACATAAAATAAATTTCACTGGTTATAGTTATAAGTTTCAATGTATAAGCCTACCAATTTGGATTAGTACATTATAGTATCTCATGTCACACTCATATGTGATTTTGACTCCTTTTGGTTTACTTGATGGATGCAGATAGAAATAAGATGCCGAGGACAACAATTATCGCCGTTGTTGACGATGCAATATGTAAGAGATAATATTTGGATTCCAAAATCATCATCTTCCTCTTTCACTTTACTTCGTGACTCATCAACTACTGATCATGTCATGGTTTTGCATTATGGTAGGACTGCTTAATCTTTATTTTATATAGTTTTGCCGCTAAGTGTAACATTTTCTTGATCAGTGTATTGTGTTATTACCATCGAGTTTTAATTATATATCCCTCTCTTTGGGTTTTATTTAATTTTATATTTCCTTCTCTTTTTTTTCAAAGTTATTATTGAGTTTGTTTTCTTCTGGCTCATATTATTCCGTTGTAAGGAAGTGGAGTCTGAACTCCAAATGTCGTATGAGTCAACTAAGTTGTCTGGCCACTGACCTATAAGCCCTAGACACGGTCTTAGCTACTTTAGATTCCTATATCTGTTTGGGTTTTGTTATCATGATTACTTTTGTTTTTCTATTTAGAAAAAGAATAATAATAGCTTTTAGGGGCGTTAGAAAAGTGGGCTGTTCTTTTTACTACATTTGATGATATTATATTTTTAGCAAATTGATTAACGAAAGAAGACCTTGAAAATATTTCAATGTTTTATTTTTTTGGTGAAAAAACTACGTACATGCATATTTCTAGTAACAAGTATATATATCTGAACTTACTAAAGCTTAATTGTATTTTATAAAAGAAAATTAAAACTTTCAATAAAATCTAGTAAGGTTTACTAAAGTTTTGTTGTATATTTAAACAACTATATTTTTGTGTGAAAAAATTATTAAACTTTTGCAATTGTCTAATGTGCAGTTTAGAAAGCAAAAAGTATTTACGGTTATATGTTCATTTATGTTTTAATCCAAATAGTGTAGTTATATTTATCTATTTATCTATTAAAATAATAGTAAAATTTGTGTCTATTCAAATAGTCAAACATTTCAAATTTCTACTTCACTTCTCAATTTTTAATTAATTACTATCTACCTACTATTATCTTAAAATAATTACAAAAATTAAATGATATATCAAATAATTATATATATAATTTATAATAAATATACAATATTTAATATATGAAATATAATAAATTCAAATATTTTGGAAATAATAATTAATTGAAATTGAACTTTCTACAAATAAAATTAAATTGTATTATTTTAAATTATTCTAAATATTTAACTATAAATATTTTATAACTGTCTAGATTATCTATCATATATTGTCAATTTTCAATACCAATTTAACTATACATGTAAATTAAAACAATTTTTATAAAATATAAGTATTATAAATTTATATTTCTCTAATAATGAATGCATGTATTATTGATATACATATTTTTCTTAGAAACCTAGAATTATAAACAACTAAAAAATCATATACATATTATATAATTATATCAAATATCTAAATTATAAAAAATCAAAAAAATAAATAATAATAAAATTTTAAATATTATTAATAATACAAGAATATTTATAAATAAAAATATAAATTTATATAAATAATTGATCCGCGCGTAAAGCAGCGAGTTTTCAAGATATAGTTGTAGTCATATTGTTTGTTTAAATGTTATGAATCGTATGATCTAAAATACTTGACCAGACTCTGGGCCCAAATAATCGAACCAAGCTTTTAATGGGCTTTACAGGTTTTTTTTTTCAAAACTATTTTCTTCCCCAAAGGCATCTTCACAGATTCCTCCGACCTTGTTTGCTTCTTCTCCAACTCTCTCGTAATGTCGTGAAATGTTGAATAAGCTTTCTTCTACAATGGCTTATAGTTCATTTAGTGTCTCATCGAAAGCTTTAGTCTATTGCCGTCCTTGCTATGCCTCCATTAGAGATCTTCCTTTCTCCATTCGAACGCCTACAGTTTCGTCTCCTTCTCATTTCAAAATTATATTGCTTCAATTCTCATCTTATTTGATGATTTGACTTGAAACTGAAATTGTTCAGATTGGGCACTGTGGTTGTGTTGGAGCTATTGCAGCACCTAGAAATCTTGTGCAACCACGCAAAGAAGAAAGCCGTGGTACTTTTTATCATTTCACTTTGATGATTCTCTCTGATTCAATTCAATTGAAAGCTTAGACTTTGACTCTGATAATGAAGGGTTAGTGAATTTTTGTTTTTATAATGGTTGGAAGATTATAGTGGAGAAAAGAAAAGAAATAAGGATAAAACAATGCAGTGGAAGAAGTTAGATGCTAATGAATTTGGAATTCAAAGGTCAATGATTCCAGATTCTACTCGAATGGTTCTCAATAAACTCAAGAACAAAGGTTCTGATTTTGATTCTAGCTTTATCCTTAGTGTGTCTAAATGTGATCTCTCTCAAGCTATTCAGATTGCTCAAGTCTCTGCTTTTATTTACTGTCTTACATAAAGTAATGTATGAGGAACATTAGCTCTAGGATTTTTGAAAGTATGCATTTTTTGCTATGATGTTCCAGGATTTCAAGTTTACCTAGTTGGAGGTTGTGTTCGTGATCTTATACTAGATAGAATCCCCAAGGATTTCGATGTTATCACTTCAGCTGAACTCAATGAGGTTTCAAATCAATCAGCTTTTGAAAACTACTCGTTACTACTTTATTGTCCATTTTTATAATGAGCCAAGCTCCCTTCTGGGCTCCATTGTGTCTTTCATTCACAAATTTAAGATCTGAATCATCGCCATTTTTTAGGTACGAAAAGTATTTCCTCGTTGTCATATTGTTGGAAGACGATTTCCCATATGTCATGTTTATGTCGATGACATTATCATTGAGGTTTGTTCAACATTTCAATTGTTTTAGATGCATTGGTCATATCTACTTATCAGTTAAACACTTAAAAAGAAGATTCCTTGAAAGATCTTAATGGGTTTGTTCTGTTTAAAAGGTGTCAAGTTTTAGTACTTCAGCAAGAACTGGTAAATCTCCCAATAAAAACTTTAGAAAGCCTGCGGGATGCAATGAGCGTGATTATATACGTTGGAAGAATTGTTTACAGCGTGATTTTACAGTCAACGGGTAGGCCGTAGTACCACTATCTATATTTCATATGCAGCATTGTATTTACATATGAACATTCATATGTTTGATTTTTCAGGTTGATGTTTGATCCATCAGAGAATGTAGTGTATGACTATATAGGAGGAGTTGAGGATATAAGGAATTCTAAAGTAGGTTTTACGATTTAGGCTATATTATTCTTTATAGAAACCAACTGACATGTGAATGAATTGGCCTCAGTCTTAATCAGTCCAAGTTTATCTTGTAGGTGAGGACAGTATCCGAGGCAAAGCTTTCATTTGTCGAGGATAATGGTTAGTTTAAGATTCATTGCTTTTCTTTATTGGTATGAAATCTATTTGTTTAGAAAGACTTTAAAAAAAGGTAATGGTGTTCACTTTACAGCTCGCATTTTACGTGCAATTAGGATTGCTGCAAGGTTAGGATTCAGCTTAACTAAAGAAGTTGCTGTTTCTGTGAAGGAGCTTTCTTCTTCATTACTAAGACTTGACCCTGTATGTAATCCTGTTCCCTTCCCTTGCTCTCTCTCTTATTCAAGTTTTAGTTTAGGACTGAACATTTTATTCGATGTGTTTTAATAATTCTACAGTCAAGGATTCGGATGGAAATCAATTATATGTTGGCGTATGGTTCCGCAGAAGCTTCTTTAAGGTTATTATGGAGATTTGGGCTCATGGAGTTTCTTTTACCTATTCAGGTATGGTGAAGTTTTTCTCTAGCAGAGTGGTGTTATCAGTTATGTCATGCATATCGAGTTATTCAAGTGTTTATCTTGATTGTTTATGTCTATGTACAGGCTTCTTATTTTGTTTCTCAAGGGTTCCGGAGGCGTGATGGAAGGTCCAACATGCTTCTGGTACAGACATGACAACTTAGTATTAGTAAACACTTATTCTATAGGACTAACTGAGTTAAGCTTCTTCCTTGTAGTCGCTATTTCGTAACCTTGACAGACTAGTAGCACCTGATCGACCATGCCACGAGTTCCTCTGGTGAGAGATCTCCCTTGGTTCATCTATCTTTAAGTAATTGGTATTGGGAACTAATAACTAATAATCTCAGGATTGGGATCTTAGCATTCCACAAAGCATTAATCGATCAGCCTCGAGATCCCATGGTTGTAGCTTCCTTCTGTCTTGCTATGTACAGTGAAATATCATTATTAGAAGCCATCGAGATTGCAAAGAGCAACTCCAAAAAACACAACTCACAATACCAAGAACTGTCCTGTAATGAAAAAGATATAGGTGACTCCGACAGCAAATTATCACAACAGGTGATTAACTTAGCAGAGTCTGTAAAATCAGCTGCAAGAAAGATGAATGATCGAGATTACTTAGCTAACGTAATGAGCAAATACCCACAAGCACCAGGATCTGATATGGTAAAACAATACATTTTAAGTCATCACATTGCATACATTCGATGAAGAATATTTCATATATCCTTTCTTACAATGGATGAAGTATTTGTTCAGGTGTTTATGACAAGACCATTGTTGGAGAGAGTGGAGAAGACATTTGGAAGTGTAAGAAGAAAAGGATACAGAGAGAAAGATGAAGTGCCAAGTATAGAGCGTAGAATAAACTACAAGTCTCTTGCTCTTGGTGATTTTCACGAGACACGTCGTGTATTTGCTAGGATTGTTTTTGATACTGTTTATCCTCATTAAAATTATTTTTTATTTATTTCTTTTGCCAACAATTTTTTTTTATGTATTATCGTTTACGTAAACTATTTTTAATTTAGTTAGTAATTAATTTATGCAGGATTTATTTATAGAAGATATAAAAAAATTGAGGAAATATAAATGGGAAAATTTACTAGTTTCGTAGTTTATTCATTAACGTAAGCAAATCTTGAGAGTGACATGAGTGGAACGAACTTATCCGTGACACAAACTTCCAACACTTTTGATGTCATCATGTCACACTACTTGTTTCTTAAAAAGATTAAACATTCAATTAATTGTTTCAGTTCGTGATATTAAAGAAAGATTCTATGCAGAAAAAGTTAGGTGTAGATGAAATATGCAGATCTTAACGAATCTCTATGAATCGCAGATTGTTGTGAGATATTTATTGCTTTAGGGAATTTACAAATAGAAGATGGAATAATGTAAAAGTTCCACTAACTTTGTTTAATAGACGAAATGAAAAAGCTACTGCTTATGCAATTGCACCTATAGATAGCAGGTACGTCTCTGGTCCATGTCAAAGTTAGCATTTGTCATGGACTCAAAAAAAAAAAAAAAAAATTAAATGAAAAAGATCTAAATAAATTTTTAAAAGGGCCTAAATTATTATTGTGACTGAGAAAATACAAAGAGAAAAAAAAATTGCCCAGTACCCAATGATGTCCTAAGACGGCCTGATAGATAGATGTTATAATAAGTTCAGCAAATAAAGACACTATTCAAATTTCACACATCAACTATTATATCTATTGACCAAAAAAAAAAGATTTTTGATCCATTTAAAAAAGAGTATATCTGGATCTGGATAACTTGTTTAATTAATAAATAAATAAGATTAATAATAAGCAAAGAAAGAAGGTGGAAGAGATGATGATGTTAAGTTCGGATTGGCGCGAAATAAAAAAAAGATTGAATACAAAAGACAAATTTGATTGGACAAAAAAACAAAGCCTATCCACTTCTCCTTCTCTTTTATTACCAACGACGAACCTTCCTCTTCTCTGTCGNTTTCCAGCTCAAGCTAATACCTTCGCTTTTATCTGATTCTTCTCTCAAATCCGCTTGAAGACCTTAGTCTCCAGAGGAATTTTTAAACGAGGTCTAGAATTTTCTATCTGTTGTATGCATTTCCTTTGTTTTTTTTTCTTTATAAATTTGGGAATATCAATTGTAATAATGTAGAAGTAGTTCTTCGAATCTACTAAGCTTATACTGTCGATATTCAATGTTTATCTGATTGGGCAGTTGCTGGTTTTTGAGAATTTGATCGTCTGGCTGGGGACACTTGAATGAAACAGTTTTAAAGTTACACTTGAGTTCTCTCTAACTATTTTTTTTTAAATCACTTGCAGCTTATTATATACCCAAATTATATTTCACAGTTAATATGTTGACAACTTGGATTTGATTGTGTTATCTTATACCATGTGTTTGAAATTCTCTGTCTTTATCTTATCCATGGCACCTTTTTTGTTACAGTTTCATTGATTGAATGGTTCTTTGATATCAATTTCGGATCTTTTCTAGTTGGTCAAAATCTCTTCTAGGTATGTATGTTTTGATGTAAGCAAGCTTCCCATAACTTGTTTTCCTAAGGTATGTTTTTTTTTATCTGTACTGTAGATAGATAGCATCACTTATATGGACGTTGAAGATAAGAGGATTTCATCAGGCTATGCCAGGCCTCCATGGATATTCAAAGGAAGGTAACAAAAAGCTTTTGTAGCTTTTCAAGATTAAGTCTCAAAATCTTTAATTTAATCTGATTTGCCGAAATTTTGTTCTTGTTTGTGCTTTCAGTGCTTTGTATCAGATTCATCTTGTCAAGGCTACGACTGCTCGAGCATTTATCCCTAAGCAGTTTAGACTCGTTGAAGCTTTTGGGTATAAAAACATCATATCTTTAACCTCGTAGCTCTTCTTTAAACTGTCTTTTTAACCATTACTCGTTCTTGTGGGATTGACAGATACACTCTTGGTGGGTTTTTCCTTGCTAGCTACGATGATAGCCCTGCTGGTGTCTTTGATGAGGTCTCTTCTCCCTCTTTACTCAAAGCTTATCATCCCACAGGCCACAACACTGTTTGATCAACTTCTCTTGTTTTCTCCAGCTTGTTGTGATTGCAGGGATTGTATGGAATCCTCCTACATCATGCGCGTATGTTTAATCTCCCCCTTCTTGACTATCAAGTGACCAAGTTGGGGAATATTCTTTTTTATTAGATCCATACTTATGAAGTCACCTAATTGGAATAAACATCTTTATTTTTTGTATCTCTTCAGATGGGCTGCTAGGGTACTTGTGAACAGCAATGAGGCTTGTCATCATGGACGTAAGGTAGCTTGGTCTACTCTGTCTCTTCGCTCTATATATCAGTGGACTGTTGAGAGATTGATATTGTATTAACCTGGTGTTGTTGCAGGAAGTAGGACTCCCAAGTCATGTTGCAAGGTTTTCAAAAGTGTGTTGTCCTAGTTAAAGTGGAGAGACATTCTTCCTAAAGTCTTGGGGAATGGAGTGAAACATGTGTTTTGATCAAAGTGTTTTTTTGTTGTTGTTGGGAACAGAGAATCACTGCAGTTACTAAGCAAAAAAGGGACAAAGCTTTTCGGTTTTTGGACATATTTGGGTTGGGAACTCTGTCTCATCCTCAGAATTTGATGGAGGTTAAGGTTAGTGAAGTTGATGGTGTTGCTTCTTCAGATATCTGCAACATTCAAATTAGATCAGATGGTGGTGAGTTCTTTGTTTCTTGGCTTAACTTAAGGCTTCTGTGTAATATATTCTTGAGAAAACTCATGTCATGTTTTCATATCTAACTATGGTCTTTACACCAACTACTTCTAAATCAGAGACCAAAGTTGGAAAATGGATGGGACCAGCAATCAAAATGTCACTACCAAGTTTTAGGTAAACATCTTGGTTCTTGTGATTGATTGTGTTTATAAAAGACTTGGCTAGTAAGCTCATCAAGAATGTCATATAATGACAGTGGCAATACAAAGTACAACTCAAACCTCCTCAAATACTCTTGCTACCTCCATTGCAGGTGTTACTACTGCTTCTACTTAATGACAATATGTCGGAAAAAATACGCTTATTAGAAAGAATTTTATATTGAATCTTGCAGGGTGAAGCCGGTGAAACCTGCGGTTGTATCAGGTGGTTTAGAAGATGAGACTGAGAATATGTCAGAACAAAATCATACATTACAAGAGTCGCTTGAAAATGAAAGACAGTTAAGCAAAGCCGTGATGTTATCGAAACCAATCATAGCTCTTCAATTCAAATGCTTAACAATGCAAGTAGAAGCTCCAACTATACTTAACCCTTCAATGTAAACACAACACTCACATTCCAAAAACATACAACTTCCTTCCTACAAGGTTCACATCTTTACATAAACATGTTTTTTTTTTGAATCTATTCATATTTTAATTACATAAACTCAACTGGTCATGGTTAAGTATCAGAACTCTTCAGGAAGAGGATGACCATCCAAGAACGCTTTAAACAGCACAAGTGATCTCTCAGGCTGTGAGAATGGGACTTCGTGTGAAGCTCCTCGGACTGTAGCAAATGATAAGATATTTCCATAGACTTGAGTCCATCCACCAACCTTAAACACCAAACACAATCTGTTAGTTTTTTTGTTTTTATCGTTCTTTTTCGAAATTTTTAGTGAATGTTACAACTAGTTTACTTACCTGTTGTCCTGCAAACCAAACTCGATAAGGCACACTAGTTCTCAGTCCCAATAGTTTAGCCAATCTGCTAACTAAGGTTCTACTTCCTGTCAATGGGATCACAGAATCTTGGTCTCCACTGTTCTTGCCAGAACAAGATACACCATTAATCCAACAATACAAGCCAAACCTTAACAGTTAATATAGAGACACTAATATATACTTACCTGTAGATAAGAACTGGAACTCCAGCTTTAACAAGGCTCCCTACGATATTAATTGTTGGTATTTCCACATCAAGCAATTGGTAATCAAGCACACTGTCATAATCATGACAGCAAAAAAACCATCTTTAGTTCAATTACTACCATAAGTTGTAAACTGTTAGAGAAGAAAGTGATTGATTACTAACTTGCTGCAAACTGTCCATTCGCGTACTCCGATAAGACGAGCATGAAGAGCTTCCTGCACATCTCTTCGGTTCAAGTAGTTCACGGTCTCATCTTCAACACAGACATCCACAGATTCTCCCACTTGCTGTTCAAATTCCAAAGTATCAAACAAAGTTCATATAACACATTCACATAACAAAGCTTTGAATGGTTGTTGTGTTTGAGACTCACATTGGGGCTTACAACTTTGGATTGAGATAACACAGAGGGAATGCAGACATCAAGAGTAACATCATATTTATCGACAAATCGACTAGTCTCAGTACTAACTTGACTCATTACTTTAGAACACATACTAGACATTGATCCTCTATAATACTCACTCACATAGCGTGAGTAATTACAGTAAGATGTGAACATTTTGTAAGTTGAATCTGATATCAAGCCATGAGACCAGAAGTACTCAGCTCTCGAGTTAAAATCAGTTGCAAACTCCAAAACCGGATTACCAATCTACAAAAACCGGATTAAAAGATTAGAAACATATAATATCATATTGAATGTGTTGATGACTTACAGCAATTCCTCTTAGATTGAACAAATGATGTTTCTTGTTGTATTGAATCATAAGCTCAGCTAACTGGGGAACATAATGGCCTACATTTACATGGAATCATTAGTGACAAAAACTGTAACTTAAAGAGCAGAGGAACATTATGAAGTTTATACCAGCATAGCTTTCTCCAGTGATGTAAAGACTTCGATTGAGATAATGAGGGAATTTTAGAAACCATCTTTGTAAGAACACAAGATTGTCTCTAGCTGAAAGTGGTAAAAGACAAAAGATAGTTTGAGATGTTTTAAAGACAAACAGAAAGAAACAAGAAGAAGAGAATAATATTCTCAGATGTGATCTTCAGAAAAGGTTTAATTTTTTTTGTTTCTTTTTGTCAGTTTGAGACAGAACAAGGAACAAAAGCTGAATCTTTTTTATTTTTAGGAAAATATAAAATAATAATTATTGCTTTTTCTGTAAAAAATATGAACAAAAAAAAGAAATGGCATTCAGAGGTCAGATTAATAACATTCATCATCATCATAAATTCTATACTCATTCACAAAATCTTTAATTATAAAATCAAAAAAAATTTACAACCTTTTTATGTAAAAGATGTCTTTTTATTTTTCTGGTGGTTACAAAAATCATACTTTTGATCTTATTTGATTTTTGTTGTCTGAATTTAGCAAAAAAGAAAAAGACACAAAAGTTTCGATTTCTTTATTGTGAAGTCTAAATCAATAGATTCAGCCACAGTTTCTCTGAAAGGTTTTGGTTTAACAAGTTAATAATAATTTTTTATGAACAAGAACTAAGAATTCAAAAAGAAGAAACTTAATTTAGGTTAATAAAAACAAAATTAGGAAATAAAAAAGGTTTATAGAGAAGATGAACTAACCAGTGATCTTATCATTCACACTCTCATAGGAAGAGCTCTGAGTTGAATAAGAGAATCCAACTCCAACAGGTGTCTCCAAATACAACATATTAGCCTCTGCAATTAAATTAAAAAAAATCAAAAATTTATACTTTTTTTTGAAAATGTTGAATTAAAGAGGCTTGACCTTGGTTCCAGCTATGTTGATTATTGACCAAAACTGGTCCTTTAGGTCTAAATGGTCCGTTCTCAGAGAATGCACCAACACCCAAAGATGAACATCCAGGTCCTCCATTGAGCCAGAGAACTAAAGGCTTAATGGTTGGATCAGTTTCTGCCTCGGCAAAGTAGTAAAACAAAGCCCTCTGTTTCTTGTCGTCGACGGTTACATAACCAGAGTATTGTTGGAATCCGACCTGGGGTTGACCGGGTAAACGGGTGACCCGATCGGAGTTGGACAGAACAGTGGAGAAGCAAAGAAAGAGGGTTAGAGCAAAGGAGAGTGTAAGGCATTGGAGAAGAGACATGATATGATGTCACTTGACTTCTATGGTGTTTGGTTGAGAAGAAAGTGAAGAGAAGACTAGACAAGTGATGATGATGACTTTGGTCTCTGTTTTTCCCACTTGGTCCTTGCTTGCATTTATATCAAGACTTACCTTTTTTTCTTTATTATTTTTAAGTTAACGTCATTTTCAGAGTTGGTTTGGTAAATTACTATTATTTACATTTTAACATATGTTTTAGAGTTTATTTTGTGAAGAGATAAAATAATAATTTATTTTAAGATTAATGAAATTGTGAATTTTATATCAAAAGAATACCAGAAATCATTGCAAATTTTAGTGCATTTTTTGTTAAATACATCTCTAAAAATATATTATATTCAATTACAAATCTATCAGGTTTTATTATTTTTGATTAAAGTATTTATTTACAAGAGAATTTGAAAATTAAAAGACATCTACTTTTTGTGAAACGAAGTCCCCCCCCCCTCCTCAGAAAACTATATTATTAATTTTGTGTAAAATGGAGGAAATTTCCAATATTGTTAATTGTCCAAAGTCCACTATTATTATTTAAGAAAAAAAATAAGATGGTGGTGATACTTAGCTGATTTTAAGTAAATTAGCGACTAATCAGCTGATTTACTAAATTTAGTACAAAAATGTTTGTTTGATGTTGTTGCAATGTAGTGGATAAAAAAAAAATTTGGAGCTAGTGTAGCTGGACTTAACCAAACCAACTCCCACCCCTTAACCAAAAAGTATTCTTAGTTTTTTCTTTGTTGATTTTACAAAAAATGCATACAAATTTTCAACCAAAAAGTTTGTTTTTAGTTTTTTTAGTACTTTTTACAAAAATAAAATGCATACAAAGTTTAAATTCGACGTCAAGAAATTGTTTTTGAAAGGCAGCATCTTTAGAGGTTGCTCAGATGATATTTCGTTGGCAAACGTAAATATTGTGTTTGCATTAATTTTTGCTTGTTTAAAAATGTACTAACATTAAAAGAACACATCACATTAGTTTCTTTTTTAACGTGACCAAACAACTGTGTTTTATTAAGATCGACACAACAACTTAGAATGTAATAGATAAACGAATGCAAACATAAAACCAAAAAGACCATCAAGCCCTGAATATAATTATATCTATTAATTTAATTATCATCAGATTAAAAAGTTAGCGACAAAAAGAATAGTAGATAGAGAGGAACATGAGTTTGGACCAGTTCTAATGTAGGCATGGTATATAGAAATGAAAGAAAAATTTGAAAAAATAACAAAGACAAGAGTGGTATAGTATGCGTGTAAAGGAACTTTTAACAATGTCACTTGCAGAGACCACTGCATGCTATTATACCTTTCACCTATTTTATCACTTTTACGGGCTCCTTTCATCAGCAAATAAATTTTTTAAATTATATTATTTTTGTGTCTCTGTATTATACTATAAGTCTATATATATATATATATAGTATTCTGAAATTTACATGTGATGATGTTCACAGCAATAGTACTGAATTCAACTTACAAATTAAGTTTTATTTATTTAGTTTTGATTAAATGCAAAGTTTATAGCATGCTAATATGTTTTTTTTTTAAGAAAATAAAATTTTAACCAAAAACTCAACACATAACGAACATGATCGGATCTAGAAATAATTTTAACCGTAATAACAAAATAAGATATTAATACAACAATCTATAATAAAAGTTATATATAAAATTAAAAAAGCATATAAATATTAAAATATAAATTGAGTCATATACAAATGGGAAATTTGCTAATTTTTAGCTAAAATCCAATGAAAACATAAATCAAAACAACTAATTTAATGGTATTAGTTAATTAGTGAGGCTAAGTGATCATCAAAATGGATAAACAGAAACAAACAAAAAAAGTTACTTCACGCCAAGCTTTCTCCATCTTTCCCAATGCCAAATCATTTCACTTTTTAATTTTGTATTTTATTAAATTAAACTTCCCTTCATTCCACCACGCACCCATTTATTCATTTCCTTTTCCATCTTTCAATTTTTTTTAATTAAAAGAGATGTGTTTTGAAAATAGAGTATTAAAATTACCTTAAAACTTTTTTTTTGGTAACAATGCTTTTAGGGAAGCCTTTTTAACAAAAGAAAAATAAATTTTAGGGGAATGTGTAGTATTATTTTGGACAGTACCTTAAAACTTAAAAAGTAGCAAGTTTTATTTTGCAATATTCTAGTATTTTTGGGAAATGTGTATTGAATGATGTATATATATGCTTTTAGGATCTTTGAGTGTAAGCCAAGTCTTTTTAACCTTTTTTTCTTATTCTTCGTCGAAGCTTTTTGATGTGTTTTTCTACCAAAGGAAAAGCTAAATAACTTTCTGATAAAATAAGAAAAATAAACTAATTTCTTTAACGTCAAATATAATATAATATTATTTTATGAGTATTTGAAATATAAATTCCAAAAACTACCTAAACCACATGTATATTGATAAAAGACAAGATATTATATGAAACGACTGTTAGGTGAGCCTCTCTTACCCTATGGTTTCATTCTTCCAACTAACTAACGAATATTTCAAGAACAAGAAGGCACCAAATGGAAACAAACACAATCAAAAATATTCTTAACTTTGTAAGAAAGATATGACTTGATAGGGTTAGATCATACCATTCTTATATTTAATCAATACCATGTCATATTACTTTATAAGATAATTGTCAAAAGAGATATAATTGCTCATTGACACACGTAAAACGTCGCATATGAACGTAGCCATCACGGAGAGATAGAGAGATATTAGATAATATATGATGATGATGGGGTCATGGTGAAACAATGTTCCCCACTTGAGAATGTCTCCTGAAATTACTCATAGTTCCCATCATTCTTGTATTTGTTTGTTTGTTAATTATTCATAAGAATTTTAAAATATATAACCTAGAAGATAACACCGTAATCACGGCCATTCTTCATTTACAGAAGTCTTTGGTTTTTAGGGTATTTTATATGGATTAAAATAAACTAGGAGACCATTATATTCTGATGGATTTGTTCAGTTTCAGGTTTTAACTGGTCTTGAATATAGTGAAACTGTTGCATGCGTCTTTGGTAAATTAATGAAGTAGTGCACTAACAGGGATATATTGAAGTTTGCTTTCCCCACAGACCACAGATCACAGAAGCCAGTAGCTAGAGAGGGCACGATGTGGTCTCACAAAACAAATCTGCCATTGGAAATAATGAGCGCAGGATGATAAATATTACTATCTCCGACCCTATTTTATACTCACTTCTAAAGAGAGTAGAATCTTCTTTTATTATGTCTTCATGTAATCAGCGCTATTTAATAAAATTTATATCATATCATCAAGCTTCTTTAGCTTTCGTTATATCTGAAAATTTATATCATATCTAAGTTTATTTTCATTAATCTATGAAATTAAGGAAGGAATTAGAATTCTCTTCAATTATTTTCTAAGTAATATATTCTGATATGTATATATGTCTTACATTATACATATTTAAAATATATCATTTTCTCTTGTGATTTGTTTTGCTCCAAATGATAGCAACATAACCGAATTAAACAAGAATTAATGGCTATTCCAAAACACACTGAATAGACAGAAAAATAACAGACTAAACTAATAGACAGTGACATAAAATAGTATAATCCTTATAAAATTTTCACTAATATTATCTACTATCAAAATCTTTGTAATCAATATTAAAAAAAAGGAAAAACAAACAGAACTTGCTCGCAATGATCGCATAATTTTTTTTGGACTGCGGAAATATTTTTATATGAATTAACAATTTTATTGGGAACCTAACATATATAAAAAAATAAATAAAAAAGGGAAAGAGACAAGAGTTCATTAGCCATTTGGTCTGAAACTGAAAAACAACTTTTGCCTTTATGGGTTGGCTAAAGGAGTGGGAATGGCCCATCCCCACCCTCTCACGTCTTGTCTCTTATATTCTTCATTTCTCATTATCTTCTCTTTATTGGTTTATTCATAATAATTACAAAACTGAAACAGTAACTAAATTACAAGCCTTTCAGTGTCTTCTTCTCTGGTCTCAATGTCTTTTCGCATGCATTTACTTATAATTAGTTTACTTAAATTAAAGTTTATTCAAACTTTTGACTCATCATCATAATTTGTAAGTTAACACTTAAGGTTTGGTCCCTATTTTAAGGTAATTATATTGATTTGATCTAACAATAACCTATGAAACATCATTATATGATTAATAAAGCAAAGCGTTCCAAATGGGATACACTTTTTGTATGCACCTACTTTGCTTATATATACTAGGATTAAAAATGAGTATGTGTAACGAATATTTTGATATTTTTTTGTATGATAGTCACTGTAATATTAATGATCACATCTCATTGGATCAACACAATTTTAATATTATTAAGTTATGAGATTTTAATTCAAAATCAATTGACAAGATTATATCATTATAACTCCTCTTGCAACACTTGATACCACGATAAACGAGATCTTGCAACACCCTGAAATTCATTGAAAACTTTTTGCAACCCCAGACCAGGTGTAGAAGCCATACATCCTTAACCATTAGGCCAAGGCTGCTTCCACTAGGCCAAGACTTAGCCATAGATTAACTCATATTTATTATATACATTTATTAAATTGTAGTTAGATCTTAATAGTTAGTAGTTCCGAGGTTTTGTATGTTCCATAATCCATAATAGTTTTATTTTTTCATTGAAAAATTAGAAAATCTCAAATTTTAATGAAACTCTTGCAATATAAATATTTACACATACTAATTTTTCTAGCTATAGTTTACGCATCCATACACCATATATAACCCTCACATACTTAATACTTTTAAGGCTCATATATTTTATACAAATGACTGTTCTATTTCCAAAGATAATTTACCTTATGTTTATGTATTGGTTCATGTATATGCACATATAGATATGGCATGAATGTGCATGTTAATGCAAGATTAGGTAGAAGAAGAGAAAAATAGAACGTTAGGTCAAAAGAAAAGGCTATGAAATGAAAGGTTTCAACGGTAACAAGTGTAAGTTTGTGATTTGTAAGATCTGGTCATTGGAGGCTAACCTATAAATTAATTGTTGAAGTGGGAATTATTAAACCAAAAAAAGCAGAACATGCGTGCCTATATACCTACCACTCCCTCTTTTCCTCTCATCCAAATTTCTTAAGTTTTGTATTAACCTTTTCCTTATTTTTTGGTTAGCTTTACTTAGTTTTTGTCCCTTTCATTTTGGATTTGCAATCCCCAAACCTAAGTTCAAAATTTATCTTGTGAAAATAACTTATAAGTTCTTTATCTATGATTTAGTTCTTATATGTCAATCTAAAAGAAATGTTAATAGATTTTTTTTATTTGGTTTGCACCATATATTGATATGGAATATAATTAATCATTCAATTATAGACCATATTTGTTTTGATAAAGTTTTGTTGACAATATTCAAGAAAGAGAGATACTCTACTAAACTGTATTCCAACATCTAGCATTTAGAGAAGTCCTCCCTAAGATCATAGACCCATAGAGATTTTTTAAAAGTGAGGATTTTGTTTCAAGTAAAGTTATGTAAAAAAATGTATAATAAAACTGATTAAACATGTTTTTAAATTATCAGAGAGAATTCAAAAAGAGAACATGAGAAAATAAACGGGGTGACCAAGGCACCGTTATGTTTTATTTTCATACAGCCAAGGCCAAGCATGGCTATGCGTAAAGAGACAAGAATGCAAATCGATGTCTAGACAACTCAAACGAAGTAGCCGAATACATACATTGAAAGCATTCCAGCTTTTGTATTTGAATAGTTCAATTCAATTAGAGAAACTAAGGTAGTAATTAATTGGTTTTGAGTTTATTTAGTAATTAGCAAACATCCAAAGAAGAAAATGACAAACTATATAGGACGTATTAATACTATGTATATTCTGAAGCTCAATAGTAAAGTGTTTGGAGGGTTGTGACAAATAGGAAATACTTATTGCATGGAAACAGCCAAGGGAACAAAAGAAGTGTCATTTCTATTGCTGTAGAGTGATACTTACACTTTTTTTATTTTATTTTTGGCATTAAAAAAGTTTGTGTATATTAGTGAGTAGTATATTTGATCACTAAATGTTACAATGTACAAAATGTATTTATATTGACCCGATTACAAAGTTTAACTATCATAGACCAATTAGATTCTTTAACCAAACCAAAATCAACCAACTTAGCTTCACAAAGCTTTCTATAAATGTATCCCAGGAAAATAAGTATGTTATGTGCAATGATATTACAATAAACATAACCATCTTAATAAGAATCCTTTAGTCCTTCCAAAATCTGGAGAACACAATAATCTAACATGTTCTTCAGTAATTTTTCACCGGCTTTGATAATCATATCTTGGAGTAAACCTTGTGATTTGATTTCCATATAAATGGAGCATGTTATGATGGTGACATGTATGCAATTGGGTTTGTTACGATGTTGATATTGATGGATTTTCATTATTTCAACTCCATCAACTTCAAAATGGTAAGACACAAAAGCCCAATCAATGTCAAGATCTGCTATATTTACATGGAAACTGCACCACATTGTTCACCTAAAGGCATGATCACCAAAACAACTCGAATATTACTAGAGCACAGTGGTTGGTTATTGTACCCTCGAGACTCATGAAGAACTGAAAGAGTTTCATCTAGATGGTTATATTCATTGTGATATGATGCTAAACATCATATTTATCTTCCCTAGATACACTCATGGAGAGCTTTGTGAACTGAAGTTTTCTGGTTTTGGCCTAGCTAAGAAGTCTGATGGGCTTAATATTCTGGATGAGTCTTTGTTTTAAGGAAATCAAGAGTATAAGGTTGAGCCATGTGAATGAACTCACTGGTGATTAATATCTAGTCGTTAGGTGTTACGGTAATGAAGATGTTGGGATTTATTATAGGAGGAAGAAGCTCTTACTTGGTGGAGGAGCTAACGCCAAAAGACTGGAAATTTTTGTGGAATTATAGAGTGCCTAATCTAAAGGTAAAGCCATAAAATCGGAGCTAGTTTGGCATCAAATTGGAAGTTGTTTTAGAAAGTACTACATGTAATCAATGGTGCTCGTTAGATAGTGAATAATCCATAAGAGACTCGATAACCCTAAGTCAGTAGGTATTTATTTGCCAAGGCTTATATTTTTTGATGGACAAATTTATGCGGTGTTATCTATGGTGACTAAAAAAGAGATTATAAATGCATAATATAGAAAAATATGTAATGATTAAGAAAAAAATGAATATAGTATTTAATGAGGTATTTTAGAACTTTAAAAACTAGCAATGGTAGAAAAAATCTTGAAGAGTTTGATTGTAAATATATATTACCATTACAAAACTTTGCACTAGATATTACTAACGTATATATCTTGTGACTTATTCTGCTTTATTTGATTTTTGTTTTGCAGGTTGTTATGTTGGATTCAAACAAAGTCAACATGTTTTAGAATTAGTTGTATCAACTCATAATGCTATTTTTTTTACTTTGCTTTCCCTACTATTTCTTTAAATATAGTAAAAAAAAGGAATGATCTAACTTTTTTATTTTAACCTTTATATATTGATGGTTATGTTATCATTTATTTTTAACATGATTCTTTTGAACCTGTAACATACGAACTGTAACTTTGTTAGATTGTCACTGTGGACAAAAAATTTGAATGTAGTTATATAATTTTTAAATACTTTAAATCAAATCTCAAAACATTAAAGTTCTAACTTTTATCATTTTTAAATCTCTTTTTATTATCTTAGAATATATCTGTTGATACTGTCAGTTTTAATCCTAGATATACTGCAAATGCACAGTTTATACAGTAGTATAAAAGATATCAAATCCACAGGGAGCAATGATCACACAATGATTCTTAAAGTTCAAAAACTAAACTGAGACAAAATAGATTGTGAAAATGTGTTATGCATCAAACTAAAGATTAACTAACAAAGGTTTTAAACTCAGTAAAGAAAGCACTAGGTACTAGGGACTTGCGATTGAGGTTTCGGTAATCGAACTACTATTCAGGATCATTACTAAACCGCATCAGACTCAAACACAAACGACCTAACATACTACTTCCGCAACTATGCTAGCTAATGATTAAGAATCCGAGCATCTAAACTTCCGTTTGATCTCGGCAAGACTGATCATACATTAATCAAAGGTTCGATATGTCTACGGTCTCCTAACACTCAGCTTCCGTTGGCTGAGGACTTAACCGCATCATCTATACTAGTTCCAGTAGTTCACAAGCTTTTGGAATGTGAATCTAACCTAACATGATCTAATTCATTGATCAAGTGAATCAGATTAGCAAATTCAATATAGATGATAATGAATCCATGATCTAACATCCTATCTAAGTTCAATTCCCTAACCAAATCCTTAGAACCCTAGCAACCTAGCAATTGAACTACTCACTCATCATCAAATCAAAATCACAACAGCAATTCACAAAAACAAAGTGCATAATTAAAATCAGAAAATTGAAATTGAGATTTAGGATTAGAAGAATTTCTCCAATTCGAATTCAATGTTCTAGTGAGATATCAAAACTTCAAAATCGCCTTAGGGAGTTTAGAGAGAGAAAAACTTATGATTTAATTCGTTTACAATCGTTTTAATAACCAAAAATCGTGAAACAGAATTCTGTTATTTTGAGTGGCCCGATCGGGCGATGGCTGGC
>KE157607.1:3813-14118 GCA_000411055.1 Leavenworthia alabamica
AATATAGAGATTTGTACATCATATTGATGGTGGGATGAGAGTGTAAACAAAAATGTTAGAGAGTGGGAACATGACTCTAATCTATATATGTTTTATATAGTGAGTTTATAAGTGAGATGAGATCTATATTGTTAAGTCGACGGGTGTTTTGTTATTGCGTGAACGATTCTTTCACTATGTATAAAGATATTGCTTTTGGGGGATTTTAAGGAGGTGCGAACACATAAGCCAAAATTTATACTTTTTTTTTCTTTTAGTAACTAAAACAAAGTCCTGAGCTAAAATATTAAGATGACTAGCTGTTGTGGAAATCACTAGGATTGTATTTTTGTAACAATCATAAATTAATATTCTATTTAAAGAACCATGCATGCCATAACATAGGTTGATCATATACAATTCAGAGCACATATGTTTCGTTGCACCAATATCAACGTTACAATAACGTCGTCTCCAACATATGGACACAACACACAATCCTTAGCCCTATCGATCTCTGTTTTGACACCGTACTTATATAGATCCTAATAAACTCTACTTTGAGATTCTCAAAATTTGTTTTAGGATCAAATTATTTCTATATCTTCTCCACTACACTTACGTCTTTAGATATTGACTCAGTAGCCGTACGAGATCTTGGATTCTTTAAGAGAATTGCCCTTAAAGTTATATATATTCAGTAAAATCCATGGAAAAAATTAAACCAAATAGTCTTATATATTGAATTTATAAATAAATCATCCACTATATATTATCTGAGCAATGCTATAAATAAAAAATCTTACAATATTTAATCCATATAACTTAATTAATTATATAAATATTACGTAAAATATTTCACTTATATTAAGAAATCATATAAATATATAAATAATAATTATAATTTGTATTAAATAACTATACGGTTTGGTTTTGGTAGTTTGTACAAAACTTTTAACCTATATATAATTTTTAACTCGGTTTAATTTGGATTTGGTATGGTTCATTCCGGTTAAATGCTCAATCCAATCCAAAGGCAACAAAATTTTTATCTAATACTAACTTTTGTCGACGATCGTTAACAACCCTAAACCTCACACTTCCCATTCTCTCCGATCGACGCTAAAACTCAGCTTACCAATTCCGCCGGAGAAGATGCAGCAGAGGAAACAAACAGCAGGTAGACCAAGCGGTACTGATGGATCTGATTTCTCATTCCGAATGGTCGTTGACTCTCGTAAGTTCCAAAATCTCCTCTGTTTTTGTTTTCTCAATTTCATCTATTTGATCCACTCGCTTCGTTTCATTTTTGTTAGGTTACACGAAAGTCACCAAAGGCAAATCTCGTCTCCGTCCTTTGATCTTACTTCAGGTACTCTCTCTCTCTCGTTTTCCTAATGTTAGAAATTTGAACCTCTTTTGATTTTAGATTGTTTCGCTTGATAAGTCTAGAATCGAATTCCAATGCATTTGCAAAATGTTAAATTCTCCATATACCATAAGGTTATATGATCTCATTGAGATAGTAGTATTGTTCTTGAAGCTGTATAGATTTGTATCAAAAAAATTAACCAAAGTCACACCTTTAGTCTTTAGATCTCATTGAGATTGTAGTATTGTTCTTGAACTTGTGTAGCCTTAGTATCTCTTTTTGTAGCTAAAATCTTTAAGGTTTTTGTTTGCAGGGTTTGATTTATGTAATAGGAGTAGCGTGTGCGTTTCTCACAACAACTAAAATAGATGAGAAGAACACTCTTGCAATTGCATCTTCTGCTATTGGAGTGGTGTCTTCATTGATTGGAGAATTTGGTTAATCCTCTCTCCCTTCCGCTTTGTTTGGACTTAACTGAAACCATCATTTTTGTGTTTGTTTCTTTATATCTGTTTTTGTTTTCTCTGTTCAAGGCTGCAGACGTAGCAGAATTAACCTTTTGAGGCTCTACACTGCTGCATCTACCGTTGTTATGGTTCTTACGGTGTTTTGTGCTGTTAGGAGTAGATTGACAATGGAGGTAAGTTAAAACTCTTATATACTTGCATACTCTGCCATTTTTAACCTGCATCTTTAGTACTTTAGCTAATAATAGGCTTTGATTAGTTTTAAAAATACTTTCATAGTTGAGGACAAGAGATGATGGTGGTTGTAACAGTATTATCATAGAATATGAAATCGAGCTTACTCAAATTAATGTTGTAGGAACGAAATAGCTCAGGAACTACAGCGAAGCTTGAACTCGTAGGGTTCATTTGTGCTCAATTAGGTATCTCAAAGATTCTATATAAGTTCTTTATCAAGATCAAGTTCATCTCGGTGCCATTTACATGTTTGCAACTCTTATGTCGAATGCAGGAGCCATAGTACAGATATTGGTGATCATCGTTACAGGTTCTCTTGTCAATAATATGTCTCCACCTACAAAAACAGCATAAAGAAACAGATAAATTAGGTAATGTCATATGTGAATTCTCCTTCATGAAGAGAAACACCAAATGAATAGTTTTGTAACTTTTTGTTACTTTAAAACTTATTATTTAATCATTCAAAACACTTTGTGATCTGATCGATGCACCAATTCGAACACATTATACTTAGGGACCCTTAAGCTTATTCCTTAGAATAGATAGTTACTTAACCACAACATTAACAAATTAATATTATGAGCTTTAATCATATATTATAATCTTAAATATGCAATAATCTTAATACGTTTCATAAATACCAGTCGTAATTCTTAAGTTACCTAGACAGGTCTTCTTTGGTACTAAAAGTAAATAAGAAGTCACTTATAATTTAACATAAAACATTAGGTTACACTCCATTATTTTTACTTTTTTTTCCTTGTTATTAGTATCACATTATCCAGTATTTGTTTTCCAATTTTATATTAGAGTTTGTCATTTGAGAAACATCGATATTATAATTCAGACTTCCAATTAAATTAACTGTATTAAAGTATGACTGATAAAAATAATTGTAAAATTAATGCATGGTGCAGATCACGTTGTAAATAATCAGTTCTTTGAATCATTAGGAGAAAGATACGAATGATTTATTTCTTTAAAAGAGAGGATCTGATCCATGATCATCACATCATGTGCCACGTACTTACATTTCTTTAGGCTTAAATAACGGAATAAACTTGTAATAATGTTCTAGTGTACTAGTTGCAGACAAATTTAAGACTCGTTACCATTTTTTTACACTATACATTAATTAGTTATAACTGTATCTCTTTTTAAGAGACCTCATTGTCGGACACAAAACAACTACGGACGGTGAACCGCGATGATTGTTACCAATACAATATGAGATATGTTTACCAAGAAACTAAAATGGTTATAATTATAAAGTAATCAACATGTTTTTTAGTATAGCTAACCTAGAGTTAATGCGATCATTAGTCCCTAACAGACTCAAATTAATGTCATCAATGCATGCTGATATATTACTGACCAAAGATTAATGAAACAGTTGAGAGTACACATAAAGAAACCATATCAAAAAAATGATCACAACATATAGAATCATATTTAATGTTCTATAGACTATATATAAAGGAACCATTCGACAAGTAATGGGAATATGTAACTCTTAACAGGTAAGAGTTGACCATGATACATAATACGACTTGTTCACCATTTTTCAAAAACAAGTTACTTAACAGACTTATATATATATACATATACGTAAGAATTTTATTATTATATAGAGAAGAGAACCCTTATATACGTGACACAATATAATACATTAATAAAATAAAATAGTGCAATTTAACAAAAATAATAATAATAATAAAATAGTGAATGTGTGTTGTATATATATAATACATACAGCTTAGTTTCACAATTCGTCCTTATCACACAATCAACATGTCGCAACTCCTCTACTCTCTCGTCGTTTTCATTTTCCTTGTATCGGCTACAAACATCAAGAAAACAGCAGCCACTCCATCAACATACTCACAAAACCACGAAACGTTCGTGAAAATGGCTTGTAACTCAACAACTAACCCTGACAAATGCTACAAGTCTTTATCAACCTATTCATCAACAATCAAATCAAACCCTATCAGGCTTTGCACCACGGCGCTTAGTCTCAATGTGAAAGCTGCAAAGGGAGCGACTTTGGTCATCTATAAGCTTCTCAAACAGTCTCAGAGATCCAAAGCCGGAAGAAAGAATAATAAAATGGAGAAGCTTATACTCAAAGACTGCATCGATGAGATGAAAGATACAGTTATTGAGCTAAAGCAAGCGATCACGGAGATGAAGAGTCTAAGAGATGGTGGCTCAATGGCTGAACATATTACGAACGTTAGGACTTGGGTGAGTGCAGCGTTGACAGATGAAGGGACTTGTACGGATGGGTTTGAAGAGGTGAGAGTGAATAAAGTAAGGAAGACGAAGGTAATGAAGGTTGTTGAGGATTTAGCAACGACGACTAGTAATACTTTGGCACTTATTACGAATTATCTACGTTACTAACTAGTTTTATTAAAATTAAAATTATGAACATTATTATTATTATTGATGAATTATATATTACTACTACTTGCATGTGCATGTTTCCTTTTTTTTTCAAATTGAAGATATTTTTGGCAAAGTCGGTGGACTCATGTATACTCCAACAATCTTATTAAGTTAAGATCATATACGTAACAACTAAAATCATATTAAAAGCTTGATCCAAATTATTATATAAGTTGATTTTGAGCGTTAACCAATGTGCCTATACATAAAAATAATGAAAAATCTAATAACAAAAACTATAGCTAGAATTGTATCTTTGACTTGACTTTAGATACCATGTTCGCGATTTCATTATGGATGAGAAAATACATAATAACATATAAGAAACAATTTAAAATAAAGCCAAATCAGATGGACAACAAAAGTTTTATGTATAAAACCGAAGTTTCAGACCAACCAGCAAGATAGGCTTCGCTTCGGCAGTTATAAGTGCGGTTGTAAAAAAACAGAAAGCCTAGCGTAGTTAAGCAAACTAATTCTTGAATTGTTAGTACAAAATGGTGTGGTATGGGAACTCTTGTGGTTTTTGTAGTTCGAGTTTCAAACGCTCTGCCGTTTTGAATATTTCAAAACGACAAGGCATTTCTTTATCCCCTACAAAAACCCTGAACGTTTTTAAGTTAAAACTGAGATCCTCAACCTCCGTCGCAACCCACAAGAAGCAAATAGAAGAATGTGGAAGCTGACGCGGCGAGTGCAGCCACATATCAATTCGACCCGATGGTTAATCCGAAATTTTCGGAGCGGAGAGTCTGGAGACGCCACTGGTCTCTACGGCTTCGATCATCTTAAAACGGCTAAAGGGTTTCAACGCTTCGTCGCTGATGCAATTGAAAAGTATGAATTTTATCAAATCACTCTTTTGTGTTCTTTGTCAGAATATAGCCATTGAAATTGAATTTGATAGTGTTGTAGCTTACGCATTATCATGAATCATAATTTTTATGCTTCATTACAGTGTGTTTACTGCTACTGTGATATGTTGTGATGTAATTTGATTATTGAAGAAATGATTCTAAAACATTTTTAAGGTCTGGTGAATTGGTGAACTACGTGTCAGGAATGCCTTCGTCTCCAGAGATTGTTAAAGCCATGGATGAGATTTCAAACACTGTAAGGATCTGAACTAGTGTGCTTGTTACTTACTCTTCATGGTGCTTGTAGTGATTGCTGTTTTATGAATCTGAATATTGTAGGTTTGTTGTGTTGTTGACTCTGCTGAACTCTGTCGACAAACCCACCCTGACAAGTAATTCTAAGCTTCAACATTTTGGTTTGTAATGTTCTATTGAGTTTTTTTGTTTTGTTTTTTAACTTCTTTACTTTCCTGCATATGGTAGGGAGTTTGTTGAGGAAGCGAATAAAGCCGCAATGGAAATGAATGATTATCTACATGTGAGGTGACCTGATTTACTCTTTTTTTGAATTTTTAGAATGCTTATAATTAAGACATGTTAATGAAAGAAAATACTCATTGAACAATTTTCTTGTTTACACATGAATTACACAGCTCTCTGAAAAGATCTGCAAATTCAATTTGTTTTCCTTTTAGCCGTGGAAACGTGTTGGCATAAGATCTTGTCAAATTGTGGATATAACCTCTCTACACTTTCATCCTTGTCAGTAGTGTATAAACAGTTGAGTCTATGAATATTCTTAGGAGTCTATTAACTTTTTCCAGTGACTCTTCTCTGGTTTTTTTGATGTTCAGCATCTTAATACAAATCACACTTTGTATGCTGCGTTGAAAAAAGCAGAGCAAGATTCTAACTTGCTTACCAAAGAAGCAAGTAGGACCGCACATCATCTCCGAATGGACTTTGAACGAGGTGGCATTCATCTAGATCCTGGTTTGTTTTTGTAACACAGTTGATTTTTTACCCTTTATGATGTTTCTGTCAAGCCTGTTATAGTTAATGTTGAATACCTTTTTCTATTTCTGTTTTTATATTCTTTGCAGAGAAGCTAAATAAAGTGAGTAACTTAACAACCAACATTTTTGAGTTATGCAGAGAGTGAGTAACCATGATTGCACAAGAATCGATTTTATTGGAACTCTGCTAACTTCTTTATAATCTATATTCAGGTTCAGTGAAAATATAGCTGATGATCCCGGACATGTTGATATATTTCCAGTATCACGCATCCCTAGACATCTCCATCATCTTCTCAAACCCATCTACCGATCCACTTCCAGGGTTTCGACAGGGTCTACAAGATCAACTCATAACTCAAAAGAGAAGGGATTGCAAATAACTACTGATCCGCGAACTGTTTCTTCCATTTTACAATGGACATCAGATGAAGAGGTGCCTATTTTACCCACTTTGTTCTTTTTCCTTTTTTATGACAGTTTCTCGTTGGTAATCTACAAGAATTCTACAATCATGTACTTTAATAATTGGGTTTGTGTGATAGACCGTGAAATCTGCTTATCAAGTTGCTTATGTTATGGGCATGCTTCCTTTTGGCTGATGACTACTGTAATATCTCTATTTACAGGTGAGAAAAATGGTATATATTCAAGGGAACTCTGTTCCTCAGGCAAATCGAGGAGTTCTTGATAACCTTATTTCTGTACGCCATGAGCTTGCCCAGGTTAATACACATTTATATATGGTGCTCTGTACGTTCTCTTTGGTTAAAGAGTTCACTTACCTTTTTGTGGCTGTTCTTAGATCATGGGGTGTAATTCTTATGCTGACTTTGTGGTCGAGCCAAACCTAGCAAAATCGCCTAAGGTTGTGACATCCTTCTTAGAAGAATTGAGCAAGACAGTTAAACCAAAGGCAAACGAAGTAAGTTGACCTCCGCATTATATCTTCAAAAGCTGACCTTTTTATGATATTCCTGTTGTCGTTTGAGTTTGAAAAAATTAGTGTCTAATAACCAGTTCTCACTTCTCATTGCAGGAATTCATTGCCATTAGAGACTTTAAAAGACAAAAATGTGGTAACAAATCTGCAGAATTAGAGCCGTGGGATGAAACTTATTATACTTCCATGATGAAATCTTCCATCAATGATGTAGACACTGCTGTAAGTTGTCTCTGCTATTTATTTTCTTTCTAATGTCGCTGCATCGGTATCACTTATTATTATACTGCAAAAGTACTTGGATTTCTGTATATTGATTTTGGATATTTGTGGTATCTTTTTGGTTCTTACACAGATTGTAGCATCATATTTTCCTCTGCCTCAATGTCTTGAAGGCCTAAAAGTACTTGTTAAATCATTATTTGGTGCAACATTTCATACAGTTCCTCTGGCCCCAGGTGAATCCTGGCATCCAGATGTGCTTAAAATGTCTCTTCATCACCCGGACGAGGTACGTTGTTAACAAAAGTAAGATAATCCTTGCATACATCTTGTAAATGTAAACACTATGCCACTGTATTTTGTAGGGTGATCTTGGGTATCTTTACCTTGACTTGTACTCAAGAAAAGACAAGTACCCTGGTTGTGCTTGTTTTGCAATCAAAGGAGGACGCAAGATTTCTGATACAGAATACCAACTTCCTGTATGCTTGATCGATATTTCATTTTAACCGGCTACAAATATGAAAACCGCCTCCTAGGAGAAAATAAATCATAGTTTTACATGTTGATCTGTTCCTATTACAGCTATTGGCTCTTGTTTGCAACTTTTCGCGTGATCGTGGTTCGTCAGTTGTTAAGCTTAATCACTCTGAAGTTGAAGTTTTGTTCCACGAGTTCGGACATGCTCTTCACTCTCTACTCTCACGAACGGTATTATTCTATAATTTTTTTATGAATGTGGGAAGCTAATTATGATTCTTGCTTTGCTAATTTGCTTCGTCTCCTTGATTTTGTAGGATTACCAACATTTTTCTGGTACACGAATGGCTCTTGACTTAGCAGAAATGCCTTCGAATCTATTTGAGTGAGTATAATTCCCAACAACATAACTCTTTTCCTATTCTGTTTTCAATTTTGAGTTGCAAATGAAACTGTTTATACGGTCACTCAGGTACTATGCATGGGACTATCGTCTCCTGAAGAGATTTGCCCGGCATTACTCAACCGGCGAGGTAATACCTGAGAAGTTGGTGAACTCATTACAAGCTGCAAGGAACATGTTTGCAGCAACTGAACTACAACGCCAGGTCTGATTAATTGATTCACCCCTTCAAAATAGGCTCTTCTCAATGCAGTGGGATAGAAAGATCAACGTCAGTTTCTGTTTTGGTCTTTGGTGGTAGGTGTTATATGCGTTGATTGACCAAATGTTGTTCGGGGAACAACCAGAGACAGGAAGAAGAGACGTGAGTCATCTCGTGGCTGAACTGAAACGGCAACACACGAACTGGAACCATGTAGAAGGAACACATTGGCATATTCGATTCAGTCATCTACTTAACTATGGAGCAGGTATAATCTATATCTATCTACAAAAATGTGAATTCATCTGAAATGGTATACATAATGTAGGGTATTATGCCTACTTATACGCGAAATGCTTTGCATCAACAATATGGCAATCAATATGTGAAGAGGATCCACTTTCGTTAAGCACAGGAAGAGTGCTGAGAGAGAAGTTCTTCAAACATGGAGGAGCTAAAGATCCAGCTGAGATGCTCAGAGATCTTGCAGGCGATGAGATCATCAGTGTTCATGATGGAGGCATTATCCCTGCAACCACAAGCCTTTTAAATGAACTGAGACTATAGAACAACAATCAATACTCGTTAGCTTAAATTATTGGTTGTAGCAAAACAAAACAATCCTTTGATTTGTTGTTGTCTTCACACGGAAAACGTGATGTAGTTTATTGTAAACGGCAGGTAATTTAAATTTGAGTAATGCGATGTCGTTTTGGATGAAATAGAGAATGATATTAGTGGTGGGATAAGTAATTATTCTATCGCAAAAACAACTGAAAATGGTGGCGCTAATCCACTTTTGTTCGTCTTCGTTATCGGTGAGACCTTACCATCATCTCTTAACAACCAGAAACCCTAGATTCACAATCAAATGTCAAAATTCCCAAATCGAAACCGAGAAGACCGAAGATCCAGCTCAACCCAACAAATCGAGCTCATCCGGCTTAGGATTCGGTTCATCGGCAGGTGCTACACCAGGAAATAAGAAAGGGAAGAGAGAAGTGATAAGGCGTTCACCTGTTGAGAAACCTGTGTTTATTAGTGAAGAAGGAGCGGCAAAGGCAGAGGAACAACAACGGAACGAGAATGCGTTTCTTCTTACATGGCTTGGGCTTGGTGGTGTCATCCTCATCGAAGGGATTGTTCTAGCAGCTTCAGGTATCATCCATATCTGGCCATTTTCATATAAAATTGGTAGTCAAGAAGAACATTCAATAGATCGTATTTGCTGATTCATTTCATTTCTCCTTAGTTAACTGATTTTGAAGCTTAATTCAAATGGAGCTGCTTCTAGATTCATAATTGAGCCAATTCATAAAATCTAAGATATAGTTGTTAGAATTAATCGTATCATATAACTATAATTATATTTGTATTAGTTAGTTATTTATCTAAGAGTCACAAATGAAAATGTTCATTTGAAAGGTTGTGTCACTTTCATTTGTAAGGTTGTGTCTTGTGTCTTTTCATAAGAGATGAGTGTATCTCTTCATTTGTATAAATAGAGGTCAAGTCCTACATTGTAACACAGTTCAAAATATTCAGTCATAATAAAATATATAAATTCTTACAGTAAAAACGTTCTGTTCTTATTCCGCAAGTAACAGAGTCATCTGTAGAAACAGATAACCGTGTGTTCCAACAACGGGTCGGATTTATTGTGACATACTTAT